>JAHHUM010002320.1:737106-998143 GCA_036173005.1 Crenichthys baileyi
CTTGTAACAAGTGAAAGGAAAGTATTGGGAGCATTGTGCTCAAATATGCTTGAAAACACCCAGATCAAACGGATTCATCACTACAATAAACTTACAGCAGGGTTTTGCTGCCCAGTTTTGCTTTCTGACATTCAGTCCATCATTGATGTTTTTCCTGCCCAAAAGTCTGTGCCTTGCAGTGCACATAAATTTATTCACCCCCTCCTGCTGCCAGTATTGAGCAAGCTCTCCACTGGTGGCAACACAATTCTGTTGCGCAGTTCAGATGCCTGCTGGACACTGTTAATGATCCAGAAAACTGTTTTTTGAGATGTAAGCAAAATTTGCTTTACATGTGAGGCCATTTTAATACGATGCGATAATAGCTTGTTCTTTTGAGGTAGCCAGGGTGACACTGTCTATACTGAAATTAAGTTGTCCAGTAGTGTTGTCTAGTTTGACAGTAGTGTTGTCTAGGGAAACTATACGGTGAGTTATTTTGTTATAACCTTTTTTAAGACAATAAAACAATTTGCAATTAATTATTACCCATATGATTACTCTGAACAATGCAAAGTTTCGAATCTGCAAAGTTTGTGAAACCCATTTCTATTGATGTCAAAACTTTTATTCATGTCTGCACACAAGAAAACCAGCCTAGCTAAGTAAATATGGCACATTTTATTCACTTTTATTAATGTACAGTTAGGGTTAAAATTATTCATACCCCTGGCAAGTTTTAATTTATAATTAATTCCATTCAACTAAGAAGTTTGCTTCTAATTCAAAGTGACACATGCATCTCCAAAAAAGGCAAACAATACTCATTAAAAACTTTACCTTTAAACTTTAAACATTTTTAATAGATAACTGGCATGTCAACAGTTATTTATAGTTACAAGACCTGCTTCCCAATAACCAAATATTTAGCTCCCGCCACAGATTAACTTTCAGATTCAAGTCAGGACTCCAAAATCTTATACTTTTAATACTTTTAGAAGCAATATATTGGTAAAATTAAAAGATCAGTTTAAATCTCAGTCTGTCAGGAGATAAATGGTCCCATTTTTGATTAAATAAACAGTGTGTAACCTGTTTAGGTGTACAGTATGGTTTGTTTCTCAATGATCCTAAAGCAGCAATGAAGGTCTCGCATCCTTTAATGGATGGTTACTACCTGCACAGGCCAACTATTCTGAAAATCTGAGCTTTTATTTAGGATTGGCAAGAAAAATACCATAGTTGAAAGAAAACATCTCCTTTAAAGGTTTTGTTAGGCTGAAAATTAACACTACACATCAAACTTACCACACCATTCTCACTTTGAAACACAGTGGTAGCAGCATCATGCTGTGGGGATGCTTTTCTTCAGCAGGGAGAGAGAAGTGGGTCAGAGTAGATGGGAAGATGGATGGAGCTAAAAAAAGGGCAACACCAGTGAAATCCTACTAGTGGCCGCAGAAGACAGACTGGGTCGGCCGTTCACCTTTCAGCAGAACATCAATAACCCCAAACATACAGTAAGAGCTACAAAAGCTTAGGCCAAAACATTCATGTACAGCAACGGGCCAGTCAAAGCCCAGACTAAAATCGGATTTAGAATCTGTAGTAACAGGTTAGGATCACTGTTCCTAATGCTCCTCATTCAGTCTCACTGACCTTTCAAAAGAAGAGCGGGCAAAAATGTCTGCTCAGATGTGCAAAACTAGAGGGGTACCCTAAAAGACGTGCATCTGTAATTGCCTCAAAGTATTAACTAAGTGGGGTTAAATATAAATGCACACCACACTTTTCAGATTTCCATAATGTTATAGATAACTATCATTTTAATTTAAGAATATTCTACAAACTGTGAGCCTAATTTAATTCAACATGGCGAAGCTGGTGTTCCTTTTCATGACTTTTTGGGAGTGGCGCAATACAAGGAATCATGTCGAAGATTAGTCATTATTTGTATGCTTACTTTTCATTCTGTGTGCAATTTATTTTGTTTGAATGTAATTGTAAATGCGCATCTATTTACTTCCTCTTAGTGCTATAATTTCCTAGCAATGCAAACCGATTATTGAACTGAGGGTAAAAAGTAAATATAAAATGCAGAACAGACAATCACTCATACGGTTTTAACTTCACCCCCGACGCTTTAAGGAACACCTGTCGTCCCGGCTTCCTTTGCGTGTCCAATATGGAAGAACTGGCGGTGGAGGTCCGTGGCTCCAACGGCGCTTATTACAAGGTAAATGCCGGTTTATGAATACGTCTGGAAACGTTACATTCCGTTACCCGGTGGTGAATATTCTGCTGAACCATCAGGAACCACCGCTAGTTGTTTGGACTGGCTCTGGATCCATTGAACTGCTGTTCATTAAGGCTGCAGGCGCAGAGCTAGCCAAAATTAGCAAGCTAAGCTAACACCGCTAGCAGGTCTGATTACTTTTTGACGACATTTGATGAACACTAACAGGAAGAAACGGAGTCTGTTCTGCGATTACTCGATTATTAAACAAGTAAAAGCTTTTTTCAGCTTAGTTTTACTCCGGGCTGTTCTCTTCCTTAGCTAAAAGTTAGCTCACTTGCTAGTTACCAAACTGTTGACGTCCTTTTATGTAAACACTGTAACCATTTAACAATCATTCCTTTCTGGGTGAAATCAGAGATTTAGAACATGAATACGTTTTTTATACCGTTTCTTTTTATTAGTAGCATTTAGAAAGCACGCAGCCAGGTAGTTTCTGAACAGACTCTGCCACTTTCTGTCACCGTCTATTATTTGATGCTTGATCATATCCAAGCTATCTTTACTATGTGCATGTGTGAGCCAGCTGTTCCCTGTCACTCCTGACCTGCTGGCATGCCAGCAGAGGGTCGCTGATACCGCACACTTACAAGCTATTTCTAGACCTCCAGCCCAAAGTGATACTCTTATCTTTTTGAACTCCTTTACATCCCTTCGCAGTTGTTTCTTGTTTCACTTCCATAACATAGATCAGGCTAATTCATAAGTATTGAGGCATTCCTCGGCGCTTTGTCACTGGCCCAGTTACCCGCTTCACAAAAGAGCTCTTAGCCTCTTTAACTTGTAGGTTATGTGAAATTGTGAATATTAACATTAAATGGCTTTGTTGCAATGTTTTTGGGTTGGACTTCTACTGAAGATGGTTACATGACTTACAAAAAAGTTATTCTAGTTTGTCCTACAATGGCAAATTTTGAGCGTACGTTTGAACCTTTCTGCGATGAATTTCCAGAACTTAAAATTCCAGTCAGCGATAAATTTTACTCTATGAAACATACGATTCCAGTTTTACAGATTCAGTTTTTCATTCATAACACATTGAGTGATTAAAAAGTGCTCCAGGTTCGGAAGAAGTTGGTGGTTTGAATCCAACAGAAAAGATTTGTCACTAACACTCACCTGATTTGAACTGAGCTACAAATGAAGAGATGCATACAGTAAACCGATTGCCCAGAAATCTGGATCCGCCAATTTTCCCTTGTTTGGTGATTACACAAATGGGAATGATCTTTCTGTTTGATCCAAAGATACTTCCTAATTTTAAATCTTTTATGTGATATAATCGGTGTTTGCCAGAAAAAGCTCAATTAATGGATCTCTAAAGTGCATTAAAAACAACCTGTTGAACTTAAAGAAAATCTGATTATTTAACTTGTCAATCAGCAATCAGAGTAGATCCAAGGGAAAATGGTCTGATTCTGACCTTTGACCAGGTAAAAGGTTAATTTCTCATACATCTAACAGTGAAATGCATGTCAGAAAAGAATATTTCTCATAGTCTGTGAATCATTGTTAGACCATTCAAAGATCAGCTCGAATCAGAGATGCATTTTACTTGCCTCCTGAGTGTTTAGTTTGAAATCAGCGATGATCTAAACAAGACTGTGATGTTTTGGAAGGTTTAAGCCTAATTTTAACAATACATGTTTTAAAATGCATTATTGAAAGATTCTTTTATTTCAGTAACTAAATTAACAAAGTGAAACACGTTATATATGTTAATTACACACTGAGTTTTCAAGCTTTCACTACTCATAATTATGATGATTTTCCACTTACAGCTAATGAAAACACCACATTTAAGATCAGGCCAATAAAAAACATTTTAACATATTTAATGAAAATAATGTTTAATACCTTTTAAAGGTTGTATTTTTTAAGAGGTATTTTTAATCTGACAAACGGGCCTCATCAGAACACGTTTAAATTTATTGAATATTCTTGTATATCTTATTCACAGCAAATTTGTTAAAAAAACAACCATAACCTAGTAAATGAACTCCACATATTTTAAAAGCTGGACGCTGAGATTGTTTTGCAAATTTATTGAGAACGTAATAAAATATTGATGCCAAATAAAATTCTTATCTTTTTTGCTGTTTAGCCTCAATTTTAAAAATGCAAATCTCACTTTCTGCTTATGGTGTAAAATATTATCGGACCAGAATTCGAAATGTTTGTTGTAAAGAGACGAGTTAGAACTTTAATACTAATTTAAAAAGAAAGTGGGGAAAAAACAGCTGAACAATGCATTGAATCGTGGCGTCATCGCAATATGACCATGTGTGATTATATTTTAAGTGACAGGCATTTAGGATTTGCAGGTCAAAAATATATTTGGCCAGTTGGATGGAGTCTAAATTAGCTTTAATGCACACATCTGATGTTTATACTTAGTGACAGAAGTGCATGAGAGTGGTGGGCACTTTGTGGAGTGCTATAAGCCACCGACTCCATGCAATCTGCTGGGTTTCCTTAGATGGAAATCCTTTTAACCAATTTAAATAATAAACTGAACTTTTCGGCATTGTTTTATAATTAGGGTCAAATTGGATTCTATGTAATGGACCCTGAGTCGATGTGTGTGAACTGGAGTCATATAAATGAGCTGAATTGAATTAAAGAAAAACTGTCTGGAAAATTTAGATAAATTGTACCCAATATTACAATTTTTAGCAAAAGTATCACACTTAAATATTGTCTTGATATTGTACAGCCATAATAACAATTTAAAATGGTAATATTTTATAAATGCCTAAAAGCATTGACAGATACATCAGGAAAAAGAATCCATATTTAGGTTTCAGGAATTTAAAAAGAAGTTCACAGGAAAGTTCTGTAGAACCACCATTCTTAATCAGTGACCCGGTTGTGTCTGTCCTGCAGGGCTTGGTCAAAGACATCCACGATGACTCTCTCACCATTGCCTTTGAGAACAAGTAAGCATGTTGTTCTTCTGTATTACAGCTGCTTTTATATGACATAAAACATCTATAACATTGTGTTATAACATTGGGTTTTATATTTTAGCTGGCAGCCAGAACGCCAGGTACCCTTCAGTGATGTCAGATTGCCACCACCTGCTGACGCCAAGAAGGAGATCGGTGAAGGCGAGGAGGTGGAGGTGAGGCAGACTCTGTTTTTTTTCCCTCTCTTCACTGCTTGTTTTTACTCTTTTTATTCCATTTTCTCCTATTCTGACATTACAACTGATTTAATGTTATGTCAGATACTCTCCAGAGCCAATGAACAGGAGCCTTGTGGATGGTGGTTGGCCAAAGTTCGCATGATGAAGGGAGATGTACGTTTTCTTCATTTAGTATGAAGTTAGGTGTTATTTACCTGTTCAGTTGCGTAATTAAAAAGTACGTTGTTGTACTCATTTTCCAGTTCTATGTGATCGAGTATGCCGCTTGTGACGCCACCTACAACGAGATTGTGACATTTGAACGCTTGCGACTGGTCAACCCCAACAAGGCCGTTACCAAGAACTCCTTTTACAAGTGCACTGTCCCTGTTCCTCAGGATCTCCAAGAAGCGTAGGCAGCACACCATCAGAACATCAACATTAACGTTTTCTTTATGTATGGAAATCAATATAATGTTCCTACATCACAGGTGCCAGAACGAGAATGCCCACAAGGATTTCAAGAAAGCAGTGGGAGCCTGTCGAATCTCATTCTGCCCAGAGACCAGTGAGCTGCTGATCGTGGTAATGATCTCCTCGTCACCTTTGCTTCTGTATAATAGCATCTATGCTGTGACACAGTTTGTTTGTCTAACTTTCCACTGAGCTATTCTTCTCTTTGGAGATTGGTGTTAAAATTGTTTGTCTTTGTCAAGTCTACCAATGAGGCAACGGTGAAGCGCGTGTCGTTGCTGAGTGACATGCACCTTCGCAGCCTCAGAACCAAGCTGCTGTTGATGTCACGCAACCAGGAAGCCACTAAACACCTGGAGGTCAGTTAATAGAATCAATTGACCTTTTCATTATTTTAGGAGCCAGTCAGTAATAACAGCACATTTTACAGCAGTACTGGACAGATTCTTTATTAAATGTGCTGCACTAAGATTATTTCATTTTTCTAAGATTCAGAGAAGTCTTACAAAGACTGTCAGCATTTTGGAACAGGTTTCCAGACTTCATGGATTAATTTGCCAATCTTGTCTCTGGTCTTTCAGACTTCCAGGCAACTGGTGTCATCCTTCCAGCAAGAGTTTACGGTGAGACCAGATCTGATGGGCCTGGCCATCGGCAGCCATGGCAGCAACATCCAGCAAGCACGGAAGCTTCCAGGTGTCACCGCCATCGAGTTGGATGAAGAGACTGGTACTTTCCGGATTTATGGCGAGGTACTGCGGTGTTCCAGACTTAAAAAGGAAACAGCTGGGAAAAAGCTAATGCTAACGTCCATAAAAACACAATGAAACCATATCCATAAATATTTCCTCTCGCAACTCTAAGCACAGGGTGTCCTCAAACCAGGTGTAGCAAATACATGAAGATAGGTGTGTGCAATTTAAGGTTGTGTTGAATTAGATCATATTGACTATATGCCAAAGCAGAAAGATTATGCCATCACAGTTTTATTTTCTTTTATTTAGCTTCATAAACTAGTTTTATTTAGCAGAACTGTATTTGACCTGCCCGTGGTTGTGGTTGTTTACCTTTTAAGGTTGGCAGAACAGTTTTCTAGGACATAGATAGCTGCAGAACTAGCCAAAATGACAGATGATATTATTCTTTGAGATCTGGTTTTATATAGAGAAGCTGATAGAATCTCTACTGTTTATAAGCAGTACAAGAAATAAGTATTTACGAAATAAATCAAGAAAGGTCTGACCGAAAGACTCATATTGTCACAACTTTTTTGTTGTCCTTTTCTGATCGCTTTTTTCCAAAAACATTGAATCTTGCTGTTCTTACCTAATGTGGGTTACGTGTGTGTTTTTAATTTAGACGGAGGAAGCAGTAAAGAAGGCCAGGAGCTTCTTGGAATTTGTGGAGGATTCAGTCCAGGTGCCAAGGAATCTTGTTGGTAAGTAGATGTTTGTTTTTAGGTTTGTTGGTTACATATCAAGCCAGGTATATGCATTGTATCTCAAGACAGTTACACTAGATGGCCTGCACTTGTATAGCGCTTTATCAAGTCCCCAGAAACCCCAGAGGGCTTTGCACTACAATCAGTCATCCACCCATTCATACACACATTCACACACTGACAGTGCTGAGCTACAATGTAGCCACAGCTGCCCTGGGGCAGACTGGCAGAAGCAGTTATCTTATAATCATAAAAAGAGAACCTTGAAAAATAGATGTATTTATTGTGGGTAATACATTCATAGGTGTACCAAGTAATAGATTAGATAAAATGTATCACATGTGCCATGCTGCTGCCTGAGAGAAAGAGAATGTACTCCAGCTGCAACATGGTAGACAAGATGGCCCTGCAGAGGATAGTGAGGGAACCTAAAAGGCTTATTGGAGCGTCCCTATGCTCTATCTAGGATCTGTCTCACAGCTGCTGCAGGAAAAGAGCTCTGAATGTTGTTAGACTCCTTACACCATCTTCTATGACCCCTTTCAACCTCAGCCAGCAATAAATTCATTTGATTTGATTTACTCTGATGTCATTTATTGGAACTGCACACTTTTGAACTTGTGTGCTTTTCTTCACCTACCTGTCCGTTCCTGCTCTGTCTCCAGGGAAAGTGATTGGTAAAAACGGTAAGGTGATCCAGGAGATCGTGGATAAGTCTGGTGTGGTGAGGGTCAAAATAGAAGGAGACAACGACAACAAGCAAACCAGACAAGAAGTAAGAATGCTACTACCACATCATTGCTTTTCCTTTGATGAATAGCTTCTTAAGGATAATTTAAAGAACTGTATTCACTTTGTCAGTTGATGCCTACAGTTCGTACTAACATGCACGTTTGGGATTTGTGTTTTGTTGACACAGGGAATGGTCCCATTTACCTTTGTCGGTACTAAGGAGAATATCGGCAACGTTCAGGTCTTATTGGAGTACCACATTTCCTACCTGAATGTAAGGCATCTATTGATTTGGTCGCTGATGTTTTTGATGCATGCTTGTCTTTGTCTTCACCAGTTATCTTCTTCCATTTAGAGCCTTTTTTAGAGTGTTTTTATATTTCCATTGTCTTCTGCATCTTTTACTGATATTTCTTTGCCTACAGCATGTAAATTGTGAATCATAACTGCGACAGCAGCATAACTTTAAGTTTCTACAGTTAACACGCTGAGTATTAATGAACCACAGCTGCACAATATATCAGATGTCAGTCAATCTGATTGCAGTACTAGTGTGTTTAATATGCCTTGAAGGATTGCTTTGATGCAACATTTGGCTGTTATATTTCAGATGGTATGCTTTAACGCTCTGTATTTAGCTGCGCTTTGATGCTCAAATCTGAAATAAATTTGGAAAACAAGCTTAAGCTCCGGGGAAATGGTGGATGATAGAAAACAAAGAGAAGAGCGCGGAAAATCTGGATTAATTTCGATCGATATCATCATTGCAACGTTAAACAATATCCTGACTGCATGTTTTCCCAGTATTGTACAACCCCAAAATGACCGGAATACTGCAGTCATATTATCCTGACTGGTTGTTCCTGCTCTGCTGTGTTCACACATTTTGAACTGTGTGTCTGTGTGTCCTGTGCTGTCTGCATGTTCTGTGCTGCGTTCCTGCGCCGACTGTTTTGCAACGTGTGTAGGACATGGTGGAGCTTCTTGCAGAGGGCCAGCAGCTAGAGGAAGAGCTGAGGCAGATTGTGGATTATACTCAGGGAGGCAGCCTAGCGAGATTCAATATAAACAGGACAAGGAGCTCTGGATCCAGTGTAGATGTGTGTATGATGACTATGCATGTGCATCCTGTGATGACCTCCAAAATGTTTGCTTTAGGTCGTTTATTTATTTTTTTAAAAAGCATAAACATCGGTCAGCCAGTCACCTTTTTCGCGTCTTATTATTGTTGTTCTCGGTCCTATTGTTTTCTTTGTGTAAGGAGGTTGAGCAGCTTCGTCTGGAGCGGATGCAGATTGATGAACAGTTGCGTCAGATCACCCAGGGTCACCGACCAGTTGATCGGGAGCGGGGGGAGAGAGGAGAGAGAGGAGGAGGAGGAGGATATAATGCAGACAACAGTGCCGGTACCTCTTCATCTTCCTTGCGCGGCAGCCGCTCCTACAACAGTCGAGGACGCGGGCGCAGAGGCCATAACTACAACGCTGGATATGGTACTCACCTTTAGGGCATTAATAATTTAAATGTGTGATTTGTCCTTCAAGATTCCAGTATCAGTCTGGAACGGTTTTTCATTTGATTTAATTATTTTCCACATCTGGATATGTATGGAAAAATATTTCCATTTCCAGATTTTTACCCGTTTCATTCTGTAAAGGATGGATCACCAGTCTGTCTGACTAGCCATCCTTTCATTCCACCCGTCTTTCCATCATTCACCCATCTCTTCTCCTTACCTTCCCATCATCCTCCCTCCCTCTTCTTCAGAGGTTTTAGTTTTCGTTGGCTCCATATTTAAAACATGGCCACTCCAGAAGTATCTTAAATCACATTCATAACATTAGGCTAAAAAAGACGGAGAACTCTGGGAATTTGAGTCTGAAAAAGTAGGAAGATTTTACACGGAAAATGAACTCTGGTCCCTGTTGTTCATTTTTCTCTCTTCTGTGGCTTTTCCCTGTCCTCTTTTGACATATCTTCTGGAATTCAGGCGGCAACTCGGAGCATTCAAATGCCTCCGAGACTGATTCAGAGCGCAAGGATGAGCTTAGTGATTGGTCTCTGGCCGGGGAGGACCTGGATGGGTGAGCTTTGTTCTTTGCTCATAACTGAAAAGTTGAAAAAAATGTTACAGGTGATATTTTAATCTCTAGAGTCAATGAGGCTTTTTTGGTGACATTGTTTCCATTTGTTTTTCGGAAAATTTCAGGGAGAGGGAGAGAGGCCCTCGACCACAAAGAGATGGCCGCAGGAGGCCAGGACCCGGCAGAGGCCGAGGAGGCCCTGGAGGACGAGGCAGAGGAGGAAGAGGAGGATACGGCTACAGCTCTGGTAGAATTCACCTTTTCAGAACTTTCAGGATGTAGGAAAAGCAAGTCCTCCTGTCAAATCATAACCTGCTGCCCGTGAATTTAGAATGTCATTTGTCTTCGGCAGGGTCCAGGGACCATGAGAACAACTACCCCTATGGAACCTTGGAGACAAACACAGAGACGGACCAGACGGCTGATACAGATGCTAGTGAGTCCAACCTGCCTGCCAACCGTCGTCGAAGGTCACGGCGACGCAGAACGGATGAGGACGCCACACTGATAGATGGCATGAGCGAGTCTGACAACGCCTCAGTGAGCGAAAATGGAATAGGTATTATGATTTTTATTAAATTGGATTTTTGCACTTATATTTTTTGCTTTAGTCAGAATTATGCACACAAATTTCACACAAGGTAGAGAGAAAAAAGCAGCTGTTAGATGAAGCATTCAGGACTCTGTAGGAGTCCAGATTTCAGTGGAAAAAGAGCTGCTGCAGTTTAGAGACAATAATGAAGGCACAAATCCTTCTCTTTGTGATGACCCAACGTCCCTAGATTTGTCAGAAGCAAAACCTCAGCGTCGCAATCGTAGCCGTCGTCGCCGCATGCGCCTGCCTGAGGAGAGGCAGCCAGGTAACACCAAGCAGCTCTGTGCAGGTTGTCGCTTCAGTGGCTCAGCTGCAGAGTTGTTCACCTCGACTCATGTTTGTGTGTGTGGCACCAACAGAGCACTGAATTATTATGTTCAGACCTAAACTTAACTAGCATGAGAGTTGCATGGTCCTTGTTTTCCTAATTCTGATAAACGCCCGCTCCTAACACAGTACACTACACTTGTCCATATGGAAATGCATTTGTTTTCTGTTTAAAAGTGAAGGAGTTTATTCACTAATCTTCAGGCCTTGCCTTGTTTTTACAGGGTTGTCATAGACCAACACAGTGTAGCGCGTAACTGTGTAGTGGAAGGTTTTTTGTTTTTTACAAATGAAAACTTAGGGATGCGTTCTTTGTATTTCCTGCTCTGAGCCAGGATGTTCCGGTACGTCTTTAGCAGCTTTCCACATTTATTCACCGACAGTTTTCCCCATTTTCTTTAGAAAATTACTCAAACCCAATGAGATTAGATGGAGAGGGACTGTGACTCTTGCTACAGATTCTCAATTGAATTTGGAACTGGACTTTAAATAGGCCATTTTTCCACCTACATGTGCTTTGATCTAAACTTTATTGTGGCTCTGGTTGCATGTTTAGGACCGTTTTCCTGTTTTTGTTTTTGCAGCCTTTAACAGGCTTTTTTCCCAGTATTGTTCTGCAATTCGCTTTCTCCATATTCCCTTCAACTGTGTCCAGCTTGCCTGTCCCTGCTGATGAAAATCATCCCCACAGCAAAATGCTGCCACCGATATCTATACAGTGGTGTATTCTGGGAACACAGTGTTTTACATGTAGACCAGAAAGTTAATTTGTTTGTCATTTTTAGCAATGCACGATATGTCTGCATTCACATCGGTATCGGCTGATGTTAGTCATTGTTTTTAACATATCGATATTGGTTCCATAAGTAAAACTGGGGTGATATTAATAACTGATGTTTATCGTTTTCTTAAATGTTTTTAACGATGTTGTAAAGGTAGGGAAATATGGATAATATCAGTATATCCGTTACCGGCCACAACAGCAATGTCGGATATTGATATCGACGCTTCCCTAACATTTCCCTCCTTTGCCCTACGTTGTGTTGGCCTCTCACAGAAAATCTAAAAGTAAATAAAGTTTCAGGATTGTGACAAAATGGAGAAACATTTCAAAGGGTATGAATATTTTTTTATGACCCCGTAGCTGAAAGGAACTGAAAAGAGCTACTTGTCTTGTACACAGGTGTGAAAATACCTCACACTGGAATAGCTGCGTTGCCTCATTCTCCTGATTTGCATGAGTTGAAATTAACATGAAGTTCTGAACAGTTGAGGCAGACCTGCTCGGCTTCCTTCGGTACTTTATTTCAGCCTGCATAAAGTTTGTGTTTTGTTTAATAACCTGAGGCTTTTTATTTGGTTGGTAATGCAGTGACTGTGGCTGACTACATATCCAGGGCCGAGTCTCAGAGCAGACAGATGAATACCAAGGATGCCAAGAAAAACAAGGAACTGGTCAGTACTTTAAATGCTACATATTCATGAATTTCTTTAGATTTACCAGAGGTAGTTTCTTCTTTTTTGTAGTAATATTTATTCCTTCTGTCTCTTCAGGGTCAGGCGGAGACCATTCCTGAACACAGTCCACAGTCCGCTCCGACAACCACCAACGGTTCTAATAACGAGGTTTCTGACGGTGCTGGAAACAGTGCCACACAATCTCCCAGATCTTCCACCGAGAAGCCCCCCAAAGTCTCCTCCCACAGGAGGGACTCTAACCCGCAACCTGTCGTGAACGGACTCTCCTAGTTAGATCCGGTAAAGGAAATGGTTTCATATATTCGAACGTCTTTGGCGGCATTTGATTGAATCTCCATGTCCGTGTAGAGGCATCAAATGTTAATCTTAACATTTAAACACAACAACACTGTTCTTTTTTCTACTTAACAAATATTTGAAACCCGTTCTGCAGCACACGTTTTAGGGCTCTGAACCGTAACCTCCCCTTTACATGTTTATCTGTGCAACTATTCCTTTTCTTACAGTTTTTTCACAGTAGTTCTTCCAGTAGGAGCTTGCCAAAGATAGTCAAACACACACACACACTCTTAGTCTTGTACAGAAGCTGTACTTTTAGTCCTCTCCTTACTAAGAGCTTAAAGAGAGGTCAGACTAAACACAGTATTTACATGATGCAGACAGGGATTTGGATCAAACCCCCACTGTGGTATGAATGCAGCAGTTTTTTATGGTTCGAAATATCGTAGCAGGGTTTTAGTATGATGTCTGTGTTTTAATCAGGTGAACATAGCAGACATGTTTTTTGCCGGGGGGGGGTGTGTGCATCAAGTTAAATGTCCTGCATGAACTGCACCACAGTGCAGATGGTTTTCTGAAAGTGTGACATACTTGTATCAGCTGTTGTGCCTTGAGAGTAGACTCAACATGTTGCTGCCTGGCTCTGCACTCCATCTGAAATCCCTTTTACATATTTCTGTGTAACATGTGTGCCCTCGCCTGCCACCAGTCAGAGCAGATGAGGTGTGTCGGTGTGCTAAGTGTTCTCTTAAAGGGTAAGTGAAGGCACTCGGAACGCACAGAAAGGATTTCAGAGCCTTTCTTTAAAATCAGGTGTCTCTGCTCTTAATGTTGGGAGGGATTCAGTTATCCTTTAAATATATCTCTTGAGGATGTTTGACTTTAGCTGCTTCCTGTTCTTTAATATGCAACCACTTGGATCATAGGAGAAATGTTATTACAGCCGATCTGGAAAAGAAATTAGAAGAGTCGTTTTGTTTGCACTGAAGCGTAACCTTTTTCTCTTAAAGCTCATTGTAGTCGAGTCTGAAATCTGTTCTGTTACTGGTCAGTGGTGGGTTTTCTGGGAACATCTCATTACTCAACCCTGGGAAACGTTGGGCCATTTTATCAAGTACAACACTGAGAACTTTTTCAGAAAAACGATTAATAGAAACCAGTTATTTTCCGCTTTGGCTCATCGCCCACATGTATAAAGCTTAAAACTGTAAAATCCTCTAAAAACAACTGGACTTCTCTGGTGTTGAGATGTTGCGGAAAACAAGGCCCGAGTGACGATGGTATTTCACGGTTCTTCCACACTGGCTGGCTGGAAACTGGTCACAACTGTTCCACTAAGGAAGATTTATTTGGATTATTTATTTTTTAAAAAGTGTACAGTATTTAAAAAAATGACGACTCTTCTTTTTCTCGACACTAAAAATGTGATATCCAGAGGTTCTCATACATCCATCTACGAATTGGATTACTGACAGTTGTGACATCCCAAGAGTTTTTGTTGGGTCAACTACAGTATACTGTTTAGGTTCTTTTTTTTAAGGATTGTCTGGTTGGTTGATGTGCAATATGTTTTGTACGCAGGTAGTTCCTAAATAAACTTGATCTTCTGTGTAGATCTAAAACCAAATGCTGTCTGATTCATTTCTTACCGGTGAGTTAAAAGTCTCATCTACTTCACATGGTGCTCATGTTACTGCAGATGTGCAGTCAACAGGGACTTTTTCCCTGCAATTCTGCAAGGACGTGTTAATTTTGCACTGGAGCAACATTTCAGATGGCACTAAATAAATACAGGGCTGTGAAAAAGTATTTGCCCCCTTACAGATTTTCAATTCAGTTCAAAAATTTGTCATGAATCCCAACGGGAAATGAAATGAAATTTAATAATCACCTTTTATTTGTCATTGCAATTGTATATTAAAAACAAAATGTGTCCTCTGCATTTCTCCCATCCCTTGTTTTAATGTAGCATAAACAGTCTATGCACACAGGTCATGCCACAGCATCTCAATTGGATTAGTCTGAACTTTGACTAGGCCTCACCAAAGTCTCCATTTGCTAGTGTGTTTAAGATCATTGTCCTGCTGTATTACCAAGCAGATCAAGAACTGATAGGCAGACATTGTTCTGGATTTTCCTACTAGAGGTTCTATTAATTATGTCAAGTCATTCAGGTCCTAAAGCAGTCCCAGACCATCATACTACCACCACGTTTGACTGTCGCTATGATGTGTTCGTTTTACCTCAGATATAACAGGGACGCACAGCTTCCGAAATGTTTGTCTCATCAGTCTGCAGAATATTTTCCCAAGTCTTGGGGATCATCGATATACACTGCTCAAAAAATAAAGGGAACACTCAAATAACACATCCTAGATCTGAATGAATGAAATATTCTCATTGAATACTTTTTTCTGTACAAAGTTGAATGTACTGACAACAAAATCACACAAAAATCATCAATGGAAATCAAAAAATGGAAAAACACACTACAGGCTGATCCAACTTTGATGTAATGTCCTTAAAACAAGTCAAAATGAGGCTCAGTATTGTGTGTGGCCTCCATGTGCCTGTATGACCTCCCTACAACGTCTGGGCATGCTCCTGATGAGACGGCGGATGGTCTCCTGAGGGATCTCCTCCCAGACCTGGACTAAAGCATCCACCAACTCCTGGACAGTCTGTGGTGCAATGTGACGTTGGTGGATGGGGCGAGACATGATGTCCCAGATGTGCTCAATCAGATTCAGGTCTGGGGAACGGGCGGGCCAGTCCATAGCTTCAATGTATTCATCTTGCAGGAACTGCTGACACACTCCAGCCACATGAGGTCTAGCATTGTCCTGCAATGCCGTGCGGCCCTCCAAAGAAATGCCACCCCGCACCATTACTGACCCACTGCCAAACCGGTCATGCTGAAGGATGTTGCAGGCAGCAGATCGCTCTCCACGGTGTCTCCAGACTCTGTCACGTCTGTCACATGTGCTCAGTGTGAACCTGCTTTCATCTGTAAAGAGCACAGGGCGCCAGTGGCGAATTTACCAATCCTGGTGTTCTCTGGCAAATGCCAAGCATCCTGCACGGTGTTGGGCTGTGAGCACAGCCCCCATTTGTGGACGTCGGGCCCTCATACCATCCTCATGGAGTCAGTTTCTAACCGTGCAGACACATGCACATTTGTGGCCTGCTGGAGGTCATTTTGCAGGGCTCTGGCAGTGCTCCTCCTGTTCCTCCTTGAACAAAGGCGGAGGTAGCGGTCCTGCTGCTGGGTTGTTGCCCTCCTACGGCCTCCTCCACGTCTCCTGGTGTACTGGCCTGTCTCCTGGTAGCGCCTCCAGGCTCTGGACACTACGCTGACAGACACAGCAAACCTTCTTGCCACAGCTCGCATTGATGTCCCATCCTGGATGAGCTGCACTACCTGAGCCACTTGTGTGGGTTGTAGAGTCCGTCTCATGCTACCACGAGTGTGAAAGCACCACCAACATTCAAAAGTGACCAAAACATCAGCCAGAAAGCATAGGTACTGAGAAGTGGTCTGTGGTCCCCACCTGCAGAACCACTCCTTTATTGAGTGTGTCTTGCTAATCGCCAAAGATTTCCCCCTGTTGTCTATTCCATTTGCACAACAGCAGGTGAAATTGATTGTCAATCAGTGTTGCTTCCTAAGTGGACAGTTTGATTTCACAGAAGTTTGACTTACTTGGAGTTATATTGTGTTGTTTAAGTGTTCCCTTAATTTTTTTGAGGCCAGCCACTCCCAGGAAGGCTCACTGCCATTCCATTTTTTTTTCCTCCATTTGTGGATGGAGACCCGATGCTTGAGGAGGAAACTATGTATCCCTCTCCAGACTGATGTGTCAGTGGCTTTTGCCTTCATCCGTTCTTAAATTTCTTAAGATTTAGGGGGCATGTCAAATTGCTTTTTGAGATATTTTAGCTGTTGTCATGCTGTATTAAAGTAATTTGATTCTAAAGGTCTTGCAATAATCAGATCTGGGTGTTTTTGGTGAATTTAAAGGAATTCTACATCTCAATGGCACTGAATTAAAGATTTTTACCAAAACTAAAGCAGACAAAAGCTCTTTCTATGTATATCAGTTTTCTGCAAAATGTTTTGTTTTGTCAAGTGTAAAAAAGAGGCACAGTTTACCCAGAACATTTAAAGTAAATCAGTTTGTACAGTGAATTTATTTTATTTGGGAAGAATTAGAGAAAAAAAAAAATCAACCGCTTCCTCAACTAAGTCCATAAAACAGCTTGAATAAAAGCCGTGTGAAATCCTCAGCATCTTCAGCTCTGTTTCTTGGCTTGGCCATCCATTAGGTCCTTTGCTTCATTTATTTTTGCAGCTATGTATGGAGAACCACCTTCGAGACCAAAAACAAATGCAGCTTTACTGCTAATGAATTACTGTAGAAGAAATTTCTTATTTCAGTGACAGACTTGCATATAAAACGTACCTCTGTCTGGATGATTCAGGATCATCAGTTTTCTATGGGCCTCTCGGATCTTATTTTTGTTGGCTGTGGGACTGAAAAATAGAAACGTTAAACGAGGGTGAATAATAAATATAAGTAGGAGTAGTTTTGTTTTCAGGATCAGGAGAACTGCAGATAAACAGTAAAAGAAGATGTGTCTGTATACCTGACACCTAAAATAAGAGCAGCTTCTCTCTTTGTCATCTTTGGTTCAAATCCACCTCTGTAGAAGCCTCCTCCAAACGCCTGTAACAGCAGGTCCAAAACAGGATGGTTAGAAACGGCAGTAAAACACTGCATCTACACAGAACCACCAGCATGTTTCCCTTCTTACCGTCTTGGGCAAATTCTGAAGGGCCAGTTTCACTTGTGGCTCCATGTGTTTCATGGCCTGCATGGCGTAACGACCTGGTGGGGAAAAAGACACGCAGTGTATGCATATGTACCAAATTATGCCATAATCAGGTCGTTTCTTAGCTTGGAGCGTAACACTCCGTTGCATAAGCTAAACCAAACTAGAGCAGTTACTAACCTACCATTCAGTGTATCATGCTACAGTGCTGTGGAAATAATTTATTGAGGGAAAAAAGCAATCCGAATGAACCTGGTCCTAATTTAAGACGTTATCACCGACGAACCCCAAGACATATTCTGTGAACTAAGGAGACAAAAGTTGTACCTTTGGTAAGGTTTGTGTACCATCATGAACCAACAGCATTTTGGTAAAACAACGTCATACTGACAGTCAAACACGGTGGTGGTAGATTGATGGGTCAGTGGCTACTTTAGGAGCTGGATAACTTGCTCAAATTGATGGAACCATGAATTCTGCTTTCTACTAGAATATACTAAAGGAGAATGTCTGACCATCAGTTTGTGGCCTTTAGCCCAAGGGCACCTCAGAAGATCCAAGTCTGATGGCTCGAAAAAACAAAATAAAGGTTTTAGAATGGACTAGTCAAAGTCTAGATATAAATCCGACTGAGATGCTATGGCACGAACTTAAACGGGGTTTATTGCTTGAAAACTCTGCAAAGGAAAGTGGGCCAAAACTCACTGCCAAATGCTGGATGGCAAGAAACAACCACTTACTAGGTTTAGACAGCAATTACCTATTCACACACAGCCAATGTACTTTTCCCCCTTTGTAAATGTAATCATAATTTCAAATAATTTTACACGGTAACAATAAAATCAGTTTGCTGATCTGAAACATTCACATGACAAAAGCAAAAAGGAGAAAAATGTAAGGGGGAAATTCTCCACAGAACTGTTTATGTTGTTGTTTAAAATAGTGAAAGTTAGTCTTCATGTTTTTTTGGTCACACAGCTGAATCTTTCAAACTTTTCACTCCTCAGGACTGAATGATTATTTATCTTGTGGTTCTTGGGATAAACTTTTGCAAGTATGACAGTTTTTCACTTTGTAAGATACTAAACATTTTCCTTATTTTATCTTTAGAGGAATATCTGTACCTTCTCCTCTAAGTTATGATTTATTGAAACATTACCAACAGCTTTTTTGAATTAAGTTTGTTTTAATTGAATTAGTTTTCCAAATAGACGAAGTATGAGAAATTACACTGTACAACTTGCTCAAAACATCATTTAATGAAATTTTACTCATGTGTCTCTACAACGAGCATCTGAAAGTATAACAAATAGAAATCCAAAAAACATTTTGCAACATGTTAGCAACAATCTGTTTAATTAACCAGCCTGTCTGTTTCCCATTACTGTGTTTTGTCATGAAACTATGGTTTGACACAGGGCTGCAGGTTCTGGTTCTGGTAGTTTATCTGCAGTGTTTTACCTGCAAGTCCAGCTGCTGCCAGAGCCAGTCCCACTGCCACCATGGAGCTGGCCTGCAGGGGACACAAAGTGGATATCAGAATAAAAACGCGATGAAGAGACAGTCTTCCTCTTAGAAACTTCCCTGCTGTTCCAGACGTGAAGAAAGAATAGCCAAGCTACTGCGGTCTCTTCCTATTTTATTCAGACATCTGCTGTCCATTTACCTTACTAATGTCGTTAAACTAGCTGCTTAATGCAGTAAATAACACACGTGCTGTCAGGTTAGACAGATGAGAGGAAAGCTAAAGTTAGCTTAGCCATTAAACTCAACGTTTTCCGGTTATTTCCAGAGCCCTAAACATGAACACATTTTATATTTGAATGTCTCCCTCGGGACTAAATAATGTCTCTGACCTACCATGTCTCAGTGTTATGTTCCGTTTATTTCGCAGATTGGGATCATAACTTTTGACCTCGCATGTTCTCGTAGCTAAGCGCAGGCGTCCATGTGTTTATACCGGAAATGGTGGAGAACTGCCGTAAAACTGCATCCCCTCAACAGTTGAATCGTCTGACAGCCTCTGTTGTAGCTATGGCTTCCACTGACCTCACCGCACAGTTTGTCCCTCAGTGGGGATATTCAGGTGTCGCAGCAAGGGACTATGTCTCTCGGCTGGCCTGGGAACACCTTAGTGACAGGCAAATCGAAGCGTGCAGATTCACACAAAAGAAGAAATATAGAAACAGAAAATGAGAGCAAGACATTAAGGGCAAATTTACTGCATACGAAACAAATACTGTGCAGTTATTGAAAATATCATTCAGATTAAAGAAATGTGCAAGCAACTGAATAAAATAACTTAAAAAATGTACAACATGTGATTTTATATTTGTGCATGAAAAAACAATACAACTGACTATTTAAAAGAAATTAAAAAAGAGCAAATAACAGCAGAAAAGATATAATCACAAATTTGTCTTTGTATTTTATTATTTTGAATTTGTGAATTTTACATATGGTAGTGCATAACAGATATACAAATGTCCTCAAATGCTCTCAGGATTTACACGATCTGATATACAATTTGTCGACCTTTAACAAATCATCCATTAGTCAGTACTGGTTCATCTGTCAGGAGCCACTTTGGCTTTGTCTGGTTGCTTCTTTAGTTTATTTGTCTTCACAATCTGGAGGATAAAGTTTTAGATATGTCTAGGGTTTATCTCCCGCCCAGTGCGACCCTGCATGGAAAAGTGGGTTAAGACAATGGATGGATGATTTCTATCAAACCAGTAAATTTAACAATTTAAATTTCAAGCCATGCCTAAAGGTAGAAATACCCATTTGTCTCTGAAAAGTCTCACTATTTCTCAAGCACTTCCTTACGTACAGAGTCTATGCAAACTATCATTAGACATTTTGGAAACTTTGGAAAATTGTGGTGATGTAATTAATGGATGTCTTAAAGTATGTGTTCTTTTCAGCAGTCACCACGTGACTGGCAACCAGCTGTAAGCTTGGTTTTCAGGTCAAAAATACTGTAGGCAAGTAATTCTTTTGCATTTTACAAAATCATCACATTTAACAAAACCACAAACTTTGCAGCCCAAATGTAATAGGGTGTGGAACTACGTTGAGCTCACTTGAAATAATGTATATGTTTTTAAACAGCATTTAAAGTGGGTAAGAGCATGATTAGCAACAAACAAAAGTGATAGTGGTCCGGTCTCTCGGGTGACCGGAGGCTGTGTTCCAACTAGAGGGGGATCACACTCCGCAGCCTCCCTGGTAAGGCCTACGCCAGGGTATTGGAGAGGAGAGTCCGGCCGATAGTCGAAGGAGCAGTGTGGAGCAGTGTGGTTTTCGTGCTGGCCGTGGACCACTGGACTAGCTCTACACCCTCTGCAGGGCACTCAAGGGTTCATGGGAGTTTGCCCGACTAGTCCACATGTGTTTTGTGGACCTGGAGAAGGCATTCGTCTGTGTACCTTGTGGTGCCCTGTGGGGGAAGCTCCAGGAGTACAGAGTCGGGGGCCCTTTATTAGAGGCCATCCATTCTCTGTACAAGTGGAGCAGGAGTTTGGTCCGCATTGCCGGCACTAAGTGGGACCTGTTCCCAGTGCTTGTTGGACTCCGGCAGGGCTGCCCTTTGCCACTGGTCCTGTTCATAACTTTTATGGACAGGATTTCAAGGCGCAGCCAAGGGCCGAAGGAGGTCTGGTTTGGGGACCAGTGGATTTCGTCTCTTCTTTTTCCAGATGACGTGGTCCTGCTGGCCCCCTCTTGCCAAGACCCACAGCATGCGCTGGGACGGTTCGCAGCAGAGTATGAAGCGGCTGATCCCGGATACAAGCGGCTGAAATTAACTTCCTCCGTAGGGTGGCCGGGCACTCCCTTAGAGATAAGGTGAGGAGCTCGGCCATCCGGGAGAAGCTCAGAGTAGAGCCGCTGCTCCTCCACATTGAGAGGAGCCAGTTGAGGTGGTTCGGGCATCTTACCGGATGCCTCCTGGACGCCTCTCTTGGAAAGTGTTCCACCGGGAGGAGGCCCAGGGGACGGCCCAGGACACGCTGGAGGGACTATGTCTCTCGGCTGGCCTGGGAACACCTTAGGGTCGTCCCGGAGGAGCTGGAGGAGGTGTCTGGGGAGAGGCAAGTCTGGGTGTCTCTACTGAGTCCCGGATGAAGCGGAAGACGACGAGTACAAGTAAAATTGATAGTACCTAATTTTTGGTGCATACTGTCCAACATTAAGTTTTAATGCTGTTTTGCTTTCACCTCCTAACAGTGAGACACAACAGGCAATCAACAACTGCTCAACTTTGATCTATCACAGACATGCCTCAATGTTGATATATTCCTACAGAAAATAGGAAATATTGCAAACAATGGTTTAAATGTCAGGAAAACGTGTGTGCAGAGTTAAGTAGGCGTACAGGAGGGCGAATATTCTAAAGGTAAGAGGTATTAAAAAGCAGCTTTCCTAATCAAAAGTTCAGCTTGATTCTGTACAATCCAGGGTTTGACCTGCATTGACCTGTTTTGAGTGATTTAGATCGTCTTGGCAAAACCAAAAAGATTTGTTAACATGTGTTAAACTTTTCTAATTAAAAAATACTATATATAAAAAAAATTTTTTTAGGGTTTTGACATATAATCTTTAGCCAGCCTTAACCAAAACATCACCAGCGGTGGATAGATTATAATGACCAACAGTTAAAAAATTACAAATTAATGCCAAATTCAAAGATAAACTTTAATGAACTGAATTGTAGGTAAATGCTAAATTGTAGAAAAGACAGATTGTCTTCCTTAAATATGGTTTCAGTCTTTGGTTATTCTTTTCCCCTGACGGATCAAATCATGGCAAACAATGGTATGTCAAAGGTGGGAAATGTTAATACAAGACTTATTTTCTTCATTTTTAAAAGTGTCTGCTCCATATAGCATACCATATCAGTGCTGGCCCCAAGCCCCAGTAAATTGATAAAAGTTGTGTCAGAAGGGGAATCCTAGGTAAACCTTGAGCTAATAAAATACAGTATGTGGATCACCAAAATGGGGGGCAGGTGATCCGCTGCGGTGACCCCCGTGGGAAGCAGCAAAAAGAAAAACCAAAAGAAGAGAAATGTTTTTGACCATTTGTTTTTCTTACAATTTCACTTTAATAAACTAACCATTTTAAGCATCTTTTTCTCTCTTGGTTGCCAGTTTGCCTGCTTTGCCTGACCTAAAAGACATTTCGCATCCCCTGTTGTGAAAAGCTTTAAACACTCCACCATCGTTCCGGTCCCCAACAAACGCACCATCACGGAGCTAAATGACTACATACTTGTTGCCCTGTTGTCTGTGGTCATGAAATTCTTGAGCGTCTGGTGTTGAAGCATCTGAAGGACATCACAGGCCCCTGCTGAACCCCCTGCAGTTTGCTTCCCAGACAAATAGGTCGGCAGATAATACAGTCAGTTTGGGACTACACTTTATCCTGCACCACCTCGACCACCCAGGGACGTACGCTGCCCACAGTGCTGGCCCCCACCTGTCAGTGAATTGGTAACTTCAGATCGGCGCTACAGAATACTGTTTGCCACAGAGACAGTTTCTTCCTCCAGGCTGTTTCTCTGATGAACATAATGAACACGTTACAGTCTGAGTTTTTAACTTTTCTTTTTTTTCTTTTCTTTACATAATAAAAAATGGTTGCACTTGCACATACAGGGGTTGGACAATGAAACTGAAACACCTGTCATTGTAGTGTGGGAGGTTTCATGGCTAAATTGGACCAGCCTGGTAGCCAGTCTTCATTGATTGCACATTGCAGCAGTAAGAGCAGAGTGTGAAGGTTCAATTAGCAGGGTAAGAGCACAGTTTTGCTCAAAATATTGAAATGCACACAACATTATGGGTGACATACCAGAGTTCAAAAGAGGACAAATTGTTGGTACGCGTCTTGCTGGCGCATCTGTGACCAAGACAGCAAGTCTTTGTGATGTATCAAGAGCCACGGTATCCAGGGTAATGTCAGCATACCACCAAGAAGGACGAACCACATCCAACGGGATTAACTGTGGATGCAAGAGGAAGCTGTCTGAAAGGGATGTTCAGGTGCTAACCCGGATTGTATTTCAAAAAACATAAAACCACGGCTGCCCAAATCACAGCAGAATTAAATGTGCACCTCAACTCTCCTGTTTCCACCAGAACTGTCCGTCGGGAGCTCCACAGGGTCAATATACACGGCCGGGCCGCTATAGCCAAACCTTTGGTCACTCATGCCAATGCCAAACATCGGTTTCAGTGGTGCAAGGAGCGCAAATCTTGGGCTGTGGACAATGTGAAACATGTATTGTTCTCTGATGAGTCCACCTTTACTGTTTTCCCCACATCCGGGAGAGTTACGGTGTGGAGAAGCCCCAAAGAAGTGTACCACCCAGACTGTTGCATGCCCAGAGTGAAGGATGGGGGTGGATCAGTGATGGTTTGGGCTGCCATATCATGGCATTCCCTTGGCCCAATACTTGTGCTGCCAAGGACTACCGAACCATTCTTGAGGGCCAAGTGCATCCAATAGTTCAAACATTGTATCCTGAAGGCGGTGCCGTGTATCAGGATGACAATGCACCAATACATACAGCAAGACTGGTGAAAGATTGGTTTGATGAACATGAAAGTGAAGTTGAACATCTCCCATGGCCTGCACAGTCACCAGATCTAAATATTATTGAGCCACTTTGGGGTGTTTTGGAGGAGCGAGTCAGGAAACGTTTTCCTCCACCAGTATCACGTAGTGACCCGGCCACTATCCTGCAAGAAGAATGGCTTAAAATCCCTCTGACCACTGTGCAGGACTTGTATATGTCATTCCCAAGACGAATTGACGCTGTATTGGCCGCAAAAGGAGGCCCTACACCATACTAATAAATTATTGTTGTCTAAAACCAGGTGTTTCAGTTTCATTGTCCAACCCCTGTACATGTACATAATGCTCCTTTTATCCTTGTTTTTAGTTCCTCTTAAGTTTATACTAAATGTCTGTATGCTGTAAATGGTTGAAACCGAAGTCAACTTCCTAGTTTGTGCACACAATCTTGGCCATTAAGGCAGATTTTGATTATTCTCATCATTCAGAGATTGGTGTTAAACAGTCTGTGGGTAAGAATAACCTTTACCATTGTGTAACTTATTTTTGTGTTTTAATTTTATTAACATGAAGGAGGAAATATGGTGGCATAGGCAAATGCTGTTTATTCTTAAAGAGTGTAAGGACAGTTTAGGTGAGGTTGTTGAAAAGCCACAATAACCTACAAACAAGGTAATGCAGTGTGATGTGTTTCGAAGATAAAAGAGTGGCTCATAAAGCATGAAAAATATTTTTCATACTCAAATCAGCCACCTCTCTGACTCTAACCCACCTGAAAGTGTTGGAGATGTTCTTGACAGTCATACTCTTTCGTCTAAAATACAAGAGCTTGATGAAGAGTTTATACAGCTACCCAATGTCAAGACTTGTGTAACAGAGGACCCCGGAATGCAGATGAGCAGGCAGCATGACGGTAGGTGAAATGATTTAATAAACAAAACTTACTTCAGAGAGTGATGGCAAAAACAGACATGGGCAGGCTGGCAAGACAGGCTTGGCATGAGCAAAAGGACAAGACATGAACAGAGAGTGAATGATCCAAAATGTTTCCGCCAGGAATGAACAGAACAGATGTGTATATATAGAACAAGAACAAGGTGAAATGAGGAGACTGATTTGCTTAGTGTAGGTGAACCGAATAAAGTTGATTGACAGACAGGAGAGAACAAAACGTGACTGGAGCAAAACACAAATTCAAGGATACAAACTATTAGAAACATAACTAGAAAAACATGAAACTAAACATAACCAGATCCAAAAACCTAACTTGACAAAACATGAACTAGAAGACAAAAACTAAAGCATGACCAGGAAAATAATAAACAGAAGCATGATTCAAAACCTCAGCTGTCAGAAATATAAGACGAAAAACCCGCAACCAAAAACCAAACAACCCCAAATCATAACACCCAGAGAAAACTCATAGGTGCATCAAAAATGCTACAGCAAAAGCAACTTCCCCTAATCATATCTAAAGCTTTTTCAGCCAACATTAGTTTTTTTGTCTGATTAAAGTAGAAGAGAGAACCACGAGTTTTATTTTTCATAAATCTGAATATTCAGCACAGTTGGTACTCTTTAAATTATGCACTGATTTACTTTGTTTAAGCTCTTGAGACGGAATAACTTCTCCATTTTTACAAGTAGTAAATGTAAAATTTTACAAGTTTTGACTTCAGATAAGTTCCAGCACAATTCTGCATGTCTTGTATGGAATAGCAATTTAAATGTGGACTCTTGTGTGTTTCCACAGACCGCTGAGTGTTTAAGGACTGGCCAAACCTGCTGTGGAATTCCAGCTGGATATTCTGAAAAGAAATACTCTTCAGAGATGTCTGGGTACACTGCGAAGGAGGTAAGGCATGGCATAAACAATACAATCTGGTACCTGCTGTACTCATTCTCAATTGCACTACCGAAGGTTGAAGGCTAAAAGCTGTCAGAGGTTTTTATTAAATGTTGATGAAATTAGCATTTAAATGTTTGAGTCTATCCTACTGTTTTAAAGGGAAATTTAGTTATTTTATATAGTTATTTTAGCAAACGGCTAATATGAGAGATAGGATGAAGAGCTTGTTCTTTTGAAGGAAAATGGTTCTTGGACCATGATTGAGCCTCTTCCCCTGTTTCATCCCCAGTGGAATCACCTTGTCATTCAGTAATATTGGACGCCATCAGGAACGCCATCAGGACGGTGAGATTACATTTTTTTTTCTCAGAAGAGAATAAGATTTTCTTCCAACATTTAATGTTCTATGGGTAAGTTTGCCGTCTTGAGGAGGAGATGTGTTTTTTGATTGTGTTTCTGGGTCTTTAAGTCTTTCTGTCATAGGTGCCTTCTTAAGGTTATTGGGCACTAATTTAGGTTTAAAGTGTGAATGCCTGACAGAAAATGACATGAAAGTCAGATTTATTCATAGATTTGGACATTAAAACCTTTGATCAGCTGATAAACTTTTTGAGCATTTTGAACTTACTTACCTGCTTATGATCCAGCAGCACAAAATGCAAATACTTCTAACTCCTTCTGCAGGGTGGTGATTTTATTTAGAAGTGTACATCCATCTGGCTTGGAAAGGCCTTGAGATCCTGCAAAAAAAAACTGAACAGGGTTGCTGAGAAGAAATATGTCTCAGACAAAAGTTTCTTCTGTTGCTCCTGCTACTTGACCCCAAAGGAGCAGAAGAAAACGGGTGGAAAATGCATCATCTAGGTCTTACAGTGTCGTTTAAGTTGTTTCAGCAAAAATGGCCACTGCCATGATTAAGGGCAAACGATTATATGCAGGAATATCACATATTTAGAGCATGCATTGGGTGCAGGTCATTTTATCCCTTTTGCTTTTTGTACTTTTACAGTTTTGGTCTTTTTGTACCTGAAAACACTGAATGAGAAAGCCACTGTCTGCCACATCACGTTTCAAACCAAGCTTGCTTCAAATTGGTCGCCTTGTAAAATTTTGTACCCAATTTTGACAAATCATTTAAACTTTAATTTTATATAGAGCACCCATAGTTTTCTGGATAAAAATATGGCTATGTTACTGCAATAAATAGCATGTATCATCAGGTGGTAGCTTTTACTTAATTTGATTTTATCAGGCGGCATCTTTCATATTTTAAAGGTGTCAACTGTATATGATTACAATCATAATCAGCCGAGGTAGGGTGTACTCTAAAAATCTTAGAACATTTTTACCGGTATGAAATGGAAGTGGTTTGGGATGAAATGGCAACGTGTGAGTTGGAAGCAAAGGATTGAATTGATCATAAAATGTAACAACTTAATGCAGAAAGGTCATTTTATAGAGAAAAGTTTAAATTTATTGATGGTGCTAATCTGCTCCATATTTTTACTGCTTACCAAATATTCAATACACTGATAATATTGGTGGTGTTAGGAATCTGCGTCTTTACAGGGAAACAAGTTAAAGCACACAATGTGTTAAAGCACACAACTGGTTCACATATAGGGCTTTGTGGAAGGTTCATATCTCATGTCTTTACAAACACAAATTTCAGTGTGTAGTATTTGATACATGGTTTATAAAATGCATTAGAATTAAAAATCGCATAAATATACTGTGCATTTGGAAATACTTATGAATGTTTTAGCAAATACTTATAATTATCTCTTGTTGTCATTACAGCTGCAAGTTATTTGGGATGTGTCTCTGCCAGTTTGACACATCTAGAAGCTCAAATATGTGCTCATTGTTCTCTGAAAAAACGTGAAGCTCAGACAATCTATTGTGTCTCTGGTTGTGTTTAGGGTTTCTGTCCTGCTGGAAAGTAAATCTCCATCCTTATGTTTTTTGCAGCCTTAAACAGGTTTTCTACCAGGGTTTTCCTGTATTTACCTCCATCCATCTCGCCATCAACTTGTTCCAGCTTCTCTGTTCCTGCTGAAGAATGCCTTCCCACAGCGTGTTTCTCTCTTTCACAATTATACACTTCTTTGTATTGGTCTGCTGCATAAAAAACCCAAAACAAAATCCAGTCCCATCCAGGAGTTTGTGGTGGTACCATGAGAAAATTTATGAGTTCAACAGGAATAAATCTTTTGCGAGGCACATTGTGAGGGACATAGAGGTAAGAAATTGTATTATTTTAATTTCATAATTGTTATGGGTTTTGAGTTGACAAATGCTCTCACCCTGCGTAATCAAAGGCCAGAAGCAGAAGTTTTTTTCCACCAAAGTCTGGTTAGTAAGTTTGCTAAAATCATATTTAAGAAAGTGAAAACGTCTTCGGTCAAAATGTCATTTACATCTCATCAAGTCATTAAAAAAACTACAGGAGGACACTGACAAGGAATATGTAGAGATCCTGAGTATAAGTTAAAACAGTTTCCTAGTTTCCAAATGTGGACTTCCAGCAACTGTTAAACACATAGAATCTAGTTGACTTGTTGAACGAACGGCTAACACCAACACACAGGTGGTGTTCACACAGAATGCAAGCTGCAGGGGAGTGAAGCGCATGCCAGGGGTCTCTGGGCTGCTGTGGCATCCAGCTCTCCTGCAGCTCAACTGTCTATTACATTGTTCTATATAGAGCCCCCTGCTCAGGGTGATGGCGTGCACATCTGCAGACTGTCTGTGAAGAGCCATTTAAACCAGAACATGTCCTGCTGCGTCTCTCCTACCATTGGACCGAAACACGACGGCAGCTGACACAATGGGACAGTGAAGGGCCTAATTATTGCCCCTATCATTTGCATAATTACAATGTATTTTTCCAAGGCAGAGGCAGTATAGAAATTGTAAATTGTAATGGACTCACCGTCTCTCCTCAGTGGAAGTCAGACTTAAATGAAGAGAGCCTGTACTCCTAGCCAGGCTCAGGCAAGAGGTCCCAATCAGCCAGCCTCACAGGCTGCACATTCAATAGGATTTAAAAAGCCAACTATGTGGAGAAATAAGAGCTTTGCCCCTCAAATCATATGGAATTACAGTGCTGGTTGCATATGGGGGGGAGCCAGTGGCAGGCACAAAAGCCTGCAGGAAGCAGCTATTTCTGTGTGTTTTATTAACCCAACCAAGCAATTTAATTCTTTTGTTCGGGGGAGTTCTACTTCATTGATTAACAAAAGCGGGGATATAATTTTTTCAGCCCCTTTTGAAAAGCCTGAAATGTCAAGCCTTTTAAAGGAGATTATTCTGCCTGTGTGTGATGAATAGAGCCCAGAGTAACCTTTTGTCTACAATTAAATATTCCAGCATAAATATAAAAGAAAATCAGAGATGGGGAAGATTGAGTCAGGAGAGATTGGAGAGGTAGATTCTCTGCCCGATAGTGGCAACAGCTTGGCTCTAATTAGATATGCCAGGCGGGCTGCGAGCAGTCACTCTCCACAGCACGCCGAGAGAGGAGGCAGCCTGAGAGAGGAGGACAGAGGAAACCTATCTGCTCATCTGTCTGTCCAGCGCCTTCCTCTGGGCATCCACCAGGTATTTCTGGAGGCTGTTTTGTTTTGTTTTCTACTGTTATTTGTTTTGCCGGCATCTTTGCCACAGGAGAGGAAGAATTTAAAAGGCAATGCCTTCTGGGAACTGCATAAGTAGACAGAGCTGAATAAAAGAAAAAAGTTGTGAGATTGTTTATGATTCTCAGGACTGATTAGGAATGACAATGAGATACTTTGGGGACAGTGAGGGTTTTTTATTCACTCAGGAGGCAGACTGGGGCTGCTTGGAGGAGATGAAAAGACATGATATGAAGTTTTGTTTTTTGCAGCGCTGCATTTGATTGTGTTTTTGAAGTCATGGTTGGACTTGGCATTTGCATTATTCTCCTTGGAGGCTGAGCTGCAAGTGGACCTGTGATGATCTGCACGCTTTTATGGAAAAGTGGGCATTCCTGTGTTATTCTGAAAATGTTTATCTGACGGTTAAAGTTTTCTTTTTAAAAGAGCAGAAGTTACTGCAGATGATCATAATCTGAAATGTGGTTAACTTTATTTGTATTTAACAACTCCCACATAAGTGTTAACAAATCTGCAGACTAATGTGTGCTAAGCCAGGTTTTGACCTCCTGTCAGTGGATTATTTACCGACCAATCATTTTCCAGAGTGAGTCCATTAGGGATTCATCTCTGAATGTAGGCGTGGTGCTCCTTTGGCTCCCTGACATGATGTGTTGATAGGTAAGAACATGGTTCATGTTTGAATGAGAATAATTTTTTTATGATTTTGTTCTTCTTATCTTATGCTCTTGTACATTTGTTTTTATCAACCTAGATCGGGGGTTGGCTCACCATGTTGAACTTTAAGAGATGACCAAAATCATCTGTTTTCAACATTCTTAACTTATACTCTGATTTTTTTAACAAGCCTGAAGGCAATGGATCAAAAGTGTTTTTAATTTATATTTTAATTTAGGAATGAAACAAGATGCTAGTAATATCTGAAGTTAAAGCCAGTATTTCAAAACTTAACCTTCTTATAAACTCGTAATAAGTCGTGTAAAAGTAGTTGTCAAATAAACTAATCCCTCAAAACACAAAGAAAGAGACTGCTGTATATTGTTTTGAGAAAAATACCTTTACTGCATTTATATGTTGTCTATGTAACTCAGATGCATGTTTTCAGTTCAACACAACAAGTGTTGGGGAGATGATTTTGTATAAATTCAAGGTTCAGGTGTGTTTCTAAAATATTAGAGATGAGTAAATCAGTCCCCCAAAGAAGTGATTCAGCCATTTGTTCTTTATTGGCTCTGATCTGTCATCACCAGGGCAGATTTTCAGTCCTTAAATGCATCAACAAGAGCACGAGCGTAGATTTACTTTTTCAGTGCATAAAATCAGATGAAGTTAAGGCATATTTGCTTATGCAGACATAGGGATACTCTTATAATTTCAAAACGAGTGCGTCTATCCACGCATTTCCTTCTTCTTGTGTTTTAGCCAGAATCAGAATCGGAACTGGCAGGTGAGACTTCAGAAAAAAACAAATATCGGTATCAACCCAGAAAAGTCTGATTGGTGCGTCTCAGCTAAATATTCAAAGGTTGGAACTGTACAAGGTCATTTTATATGAACAGATGTGTACAAACAAATTTTTTAAAGCTGTGATGATGCCATTTAAAAATGACATCAAATCACAATAAACTACTTTAGCACAAAAACATTTTATGTTCAATAAAAAAATGAAGGCAAGACTATATAATTGCCTTGATCTGACACATTTCTGAACCACTGTTTATAACAACATGTAATGATGTGAGAAAGGGACTAAAACACATGAAGGTGGCTTTTCTTGTCTGGGGAAGGTTAAATAATTCTTGACCTCACATTTTTATCAAGTAACTTCTTTAAATTAAGGTTATTTTCTGGCAGCTACTCATTGAATCCTGCAAAGAGATCCTCTTGGATAGTTGACCTGCAGTCACTCTGTGATAAATGAAAGAATTTGTGGCTAAGCTGTCCTGTTGCCACGAAAGGCACCACAAACCAAGCTGTATTTGAACCAAGTGTATCATGCTTTAAGAAGTAACGATGTTTTCTAATTAGCTTAACGAGCTTAATTTTTCTTTCATGAGTCCAATGTAATGTATGAAATGCTTCTGTTTTTTCTTCCTCTTTTTAAGTATTCTTGCAGACTTCACTTTTCTTTGCCATTAACTTATGATATACAGGGGTTGGACAATGAAACTGAAACACCTGGTTTTAGACCACAATAATTTATTAGTATGGTGTAGGGCCTCCTTTTGCGGCCAATACAGCATCAATTCGTCTTGGGAATGACATATACAAGTCCTGCACAGTGGTCAGAGGGATTTTAAGCCATTCTTCTTGCAGGATAGTGGCCGGGTCACTACGTGATACTGGTGGAGGAAAACGTTTCCTGACTCGCTCCTCCAAAACACCCCAAAGTGGCTCAATAATATTTAGATCTGGTGACTGTGCAGGCCATGGGAGATGTTCAACTTCACTTTCATGTTCATCAAACCAATCTTTCACCAGTCTTGCTGTATGTATTGGTGCATTGTCATCCTGATACACGGCACCGCCTTCAGGATACAATGTTTGAACTATTGGATGCACTTGGCCCTCAAGAATGGTTCGGTAGTCCTTGGCAGCACAAGTATTGGGCCAAGGGAATGCCATGATATGGCAGCCCAAACCATCACTGATCCACCCCCATCCTTCACTCTGGGCATGCAACAGTCTGGGTGGTACACTTCTTTGGGGCTTCTCCACACCGTAACTCTCCCGGATGTGGGGAAAACAGTAAAGGTGGACTCATCAGAGAACAATACATGTTTCACATTGTCCACAGCCCAAGATTTGCGCTCCTTGCACCACTGAAACCGATGTTTGGCATTGGCATGAGTGACCAAAGGTTTGGCTATAGCGGCCCGGCCGTGTATATTGACCCTGTGGAGCTCCCGACGGACAGTTCTGGTGGAAACAGGAGAGTTGAGGTGCACATTTAATTCTGCTGTGATTTGGGCAGCCGTGGTTTTATGTTTTTTGAAATACAATCCGGGTTAGCACCTGAACATCCCTTTCAGACAGCTTCCTCTTGCATCCACAGTTAATCCCGTTGGATGTGGTTCGTCCTTCTTGGTGGTATGCTGACATTACCCTGGATACCGTGGCTCTTGATACATCACAAAGACTTGCTGTCTTGGTCACAGATGCGCCAGCAAGACGTGCACCAACAATTTGTCCTCTTTTGAACTCTGGTATGTCACCCATAATGTTGCGTGCATTTCAATATTTTGATCAAAACTGTGCTCTTACCCTGCTAATTGAAGCTTCACACTCTGCTCTTACTGGTGCAATGTGCAATCAATGAAGACTGGCTACCAGGCTGGTCCAATTTAGCCATGAAACCTCCCACACTAAAATGACAGGCGTTTCAGTTTCATTGTCCAACCCCTGTAACTTCTAACACTGGCATGATAACAACTTTTTACCATCTTAGTTGCTCTCTTTGAAGGATTTTTAAGTAAAATGATTTATTTTAAGTAATTTGAATGCTTTTCAAATCCATAATCAATCAAAGCCATAAAACAGCTAAAACAAGTAGACACCCCAACATAAAAGACCTGGTGAGAGTCAAACTGAACTCAAATCAAAAGCCAGCATAAAAAAGGGATTTTTCAGGAAGGACATGAGACTGTATGGACTCTGCAGCATGAATATACAGAGGCAGGTTGTTCCAGAGACGAGGGGCTGCCACTGCAAAAGCTCACAGTGAAAACTTAAACAGAACACTGGAGTAATTGTTTCTCTGACTCCCGCTGACAACGAGAATGTCTGATTTTAAGGCTTTGTATGTTTCTCTGCTATATCACACTGTTGGTTCCAATGTGACAGCATCGAACTCTGACTTGGCCCAGAAGATCTGTCATGGAAAAATAAGGCAATAAATCCTGAATCTCTTAGAAAGTGATGTTGGTTCAAGCTTTCTCCTTCATTAGCCGTTTTCTCATTGTAGTGCTTAGTTCCTGTTTGATTTTGGAAGTATAGTTTCTTTTGCTCTGTGTTCTCTGTACTTCCTGTTTTCTCACTCCTGTTTCTGAGTTTCTCTATCTCCTTTTGTCTTTGTATTTGAGTCCCTTTCATGCTATGTTGTGTTTTGTTTTCTAGTTTCTGGTCTCTGTGTTTATTTTTCTGCTGATTGTTCCATTGGATTCCCTCTGTTCTCAGGTTCCTTTTGTTAATGGGTCTTCACTAATCCACTGGTCTCGCTGCTAAAGAGTTTACTGCTGAAATAACGTCACAAAAATGTGACTCAGATGAATGGCAGCTGTGCTGATTCCTGAATAACAATAAAGTTCAAGTTATTTAAAGTATGTGTTACAGAATCTGCAGACCTGTTAATTGCTCAGCTAACAGCACACTTGGTGACATGGCTGTGGGCTTATTTGCATATAAAGTGGGTGGCGCTGATCCGATCACTTAGGACAGATTTCAATGTTAATGATCATTGTTGGTTGTTATTCTACAATCCAGTCAGCGAGGATGGATGTTAATAACAGGGCCTTTTGGTAGTTCTTTCTGTTTCTCTTCCATGTGTTTCTGGTTTTTGGATTTCGTGTTTTGGATTCAAGTCTCAGTTTCTGGACTCCCTTTTTCGTAGGCTTTGGTTTGCTTCATTGAATGTCTTCATTTTTGCATCTACCTCTGCCTCCTATCTGCTTGCATTTGAGTCCTAAAAAAATATACAAAATGGATATGATGTGATGCCGTATCACAATTTCTAAAGCTCAGATTGTGACATCACTATGACGACGCAGTTTTTATCAGGTAAGACACTGGGTTTTCCAGCTAGTGTTGCAGGATTCAGCCTTATATAAAGATTCACCTTCAAGTTTTACTTTTTAACATTTTTTAAATCTAATGGATTTGTTCTTGGGCTGCATTGTGGAGCAGTTGGTAGCACTGTTGCCTTGCAGCAAGAAGGTCCTGGGTTCGATTTTTTCTGCATGTAGTTTGCATGTTTTCCTCATGCATGCATGGGTTCTCTCCAGGGACTCCAGTTTCCTCCCACAGTCCAAAAACATGACTGTTAGCTTAACTTCTCTCTCTCAATTGCCCTCAGGTATGAATAGGTGTGTGCATAGTTGGTTGTTTGTTCTGTGTTGCCCTGTACCCTGCATGTATCCTGTCTCTCGCCCGTTGACCCCTGGAGATAAGCACCAGCTCGACGTGACCCTGTACGGAGGAAGCCGGTATAGAAAATGGATGGATTTGTTCTTTGTGTTCACATTTATTGCACATTTTTTTGTTGTAGTTGTTTAAAAAACACAATTTAATTCAGAACTACATTTTCGAAAAATAATTAGAAAGAACGAATGCTAATGCTCCGCAAATACTCATTTAGAAAGCGTGATTGTTTTGGTATTGGTTATTGTTTATTGTTTTTCCTTTGAAATGCTTCAGACAAAGATGTTGGTTTGTGACCTTTCACTTCCCTTTCATTCTCTATACTTCCGGGTTTCTATACATTTTCCACATAAAAGTTCTATATTTTTCTGGGACTCAAATTCCCAGTAATCTGAGTACCTTTTATTTGCCATTTAAAAAAATAATAGAAAGACAAAACTCCATAACATATGTATGGCAAATATTTCTTCAGAAAAAAATTTAATACTTTTCAGTTTTTCTCATAACTGTAAGAAAGTGTCGGTCCTCAGGAGTAATAACACATGACAGTTACCCCAGGGCATGCATGTACTGTCACATCTCTAACACATATACATAAATCTCATGTCACCTTCATCCCAGCAGCCTGTTTCCTCCCAGAGGGCTTTATCAGAGCAATGTGGAGGGCTGATTGGAGGCGACAGCAGTAATGACTGCAGGTCAGGAGGTGGCAGCCCGGTTATGATAAGTAAACTCTGAGGTCACACACTTTAATGGTAGGCAGCTCTGACAGCTGATGATACCTGATAAGAGCAGAGGAATAATGTTTTGTTATTTTAACAGCTTGAATTAAAAAAAAAACGTTCAAAACTGAAATATGATTTTTGGAGCGTTTGCATGTTGGTGAATTCCAGATGACCTGGATCAGTAGGGTAACAGTCTTGGAGATTCCTTAATTTAGTTGATTTAAAGGTATCTGGGCAATTCATATTATTTGCACCATCTTTTGTCATAAATAACATATATCTTGTTTTTTAACTTTAGAAGTAGCCAGAATTGCTTAAAATTAAAGGATCATCAACAACAGCTCACATATGTCTTATTTTACTGTTAATTAGAGCTAAAGGTTACTTAACTGGCCGATTCATGCTTTTTGTTTAAAAAAATCAGTATCTAGTAAAATTCAACCTTTATTAGGTTATAACTGGTTATTACTAAAGCTATTTGTGATTAATTTTTAATTTCAAGTCATGCAAGATGGTGAGTCTGTTAGAAAATGTTTCAAAATAGCTGCAGGGAAAAACTGCACCAGTTGGCAACTTCTGAGTCAGAATCATTTTGTTGTGGATTTCGTTGCCCAGGTTTGCAGAGTCTTGCAAAACTATTCACACCTCTTAAACTTTTTCATATTCTGTGACTTTAAAAAAAAAATTTACTGTGTTTTACTGGGGTTTGTTGTAAATAACCAACACCAAGTAGTTTCTATTTGTGAAGTAGAGGAAAAATGTTACAAAAATGTTTCACAAATAATCTAAAAGGTATGTAGAGGCGATTGTGGCTAAGTGGGGAGAGCAGTCGTGATGCAATGCAAAAGTTGTGGGTTTGATTCCAGCTTCCTCCTGCAATATGTCAGTGTGCCTCTGGGCAAAGCACTTAACCTCAATTTACCTACCAATCTGTGTATCGGTGCATGAATGTGTGCTTGTTTGTGAGTGTGATTGGGTGAATGTGGCTCTACTGTTAAGTGCTTTGAGTGGTCAGTATGACTGTTGAAAGCGCTACATAAGTTTACTCCATTTACCATTTATCTGCCCAACTCTCCCCTTTGAGTTGATGCTTTGTAGAATCACCTTTTGCTGCAGTTATAGTTGTATACACTGTACCACAAATTAACAGTTCAAATTCAGGAAAATGATAATCATGTTAAGTTCATTGTGTCTTTACTAAAGAAGCAATGCAACCAGGAACACAAAAAATCAGTTTTTTTTTTTTACCTCCTTAGATTTACAGCCAAACATGCAGGAAGGCAGCTGGTCCCACAGAGGTAGGTGGACAGACATCTACAGACCCATAGAGCACATTTACAAATCTGGCATAATGCTGATTTTTACTTTTCCCAAAGAAGAGTGCTAGGTTGGCAGAAAGGAAACAAGAATTATTCAATCAGCTCTCCCACCACATCCAGATTTGACTGCAGCCACGTAAAGCTGACCACATAATCCTTTTATCAAACCCTCCGATGGAGTACTCGTATTGGAAATGCTTGGAAAGAGAAATAATATTAAGGTCATTTCTATATCTGGTTTATTTTATCCTTTAAAAATAACCCATGCTTTCCATTTTTTATCTTGAGACAATAATTACTTCAGGTTTGGGGATGGGGAACCGACTGCTTATTATGAATGTTCTCTGCCCACAGAGGGGAATCTCTGCCTTCATCAGTGATAACATTTTTCTTTTTTGTTAAATAAGACATATATATTAAAATACAGCATCTGTGGAAAGATGGTGAGCCTTGGTCAAACAGGTGTGAGGGAAAATGTGATGTGGGCGACATGGTGATGATGACAAGGGTCTTCTTGGAGTACTTTACAGGTTTCTGTCTCAAGGTGCCCAGCACTTAGAGAGAGCATCTCTATTTTATTTATTACCCTGATGTAATTTAAAAAGCAACAGTTTGCATCAATTTATTCAAGCTTTACAAAGAAGAAAGTAAAAGACATTCATACAGCTGGTCAGAGTTTTTACAAAAAAGAACCTCTTTCAGATTGAACTTTTTGTAACTATTTGTCTTTTCTATATTAAGCTAATGTATTTTAGCACAAGCTTGATATTTAATCTTTAGTTCTAATTGGTCAGTTTGAAAATAATCTAAAAAGGACAACACTGGTAAAAATATGTCTCTTTTATCCATCTTTGAGTGCAGGGTTTAGTTTGAATTACACTTTGTGGTATAGAGACAACCTGCTCATTTATTTTTGTCTCGTCACCTCTTTGGATTTAATCGGCATGCAAGTCATAGGTTTTCTTATTGTATCTCAGGGGTGCTAGTCATTTTGCTACTCCACCCTTTTGTACTTTTGCAATTTTGGTAATTTCATATCTGAGTTTTTCTGCCAGATGATGATGATGATTCATACCAACCGTGTGTCATTTTGACTTGCTTTTACAGCCAGTGTTTTAAACAAATTTTCTATAAAGTTATACCATTGCTGGGAAATGAAGTGTGATTAAGCTAGTGGTATCAGCACTGTATGAACAAATTGTCTTTTAAAGACTGCTGTCTTGCTTTGAGAAGCCCTATAGGTTGGGCATGCAGTAAATTATGGTCCACACTTATGTTTGAAGAGTAATGCGAAAATGTCAAATAGCATAAATAACATGGCAGCGCGATGTAACAACTAACCGTGTTTTTCTGATCCGCACCAAGTAATTTTATTAGTATTAGTAAAAACATAATCAGGCTGTGACAAACATTTGTCTTGTTTTTTAACCAAGGCAACTTAGAAAATAGCCATAAATATCTAATATGTTAAGTAAAAATAATACCAATGTTGAAAGGTATGGGTTAGAGCAAAGGAAATGTGTCATATGACAGAGATAAACAAAAAAAAGAATGATTAACTGTATTGATCAGTACTGGACTTTTTTACCATGGAGAGCATGGTGTTCGCAACATCATGCTGTGGGAATGCTGGGATAGGGAAGCTGGTCAGAGTTGGTGGAAGGACAATTCAGAGAGAAAGCATGTTAGGAGCTGCAAAAGCCTTAAGAATTGTTACGAGGTTCACCTTCTAGCAGGACAGCAATCCAAAACATACAACCAGAGTTGCACTGGATGGGTTAGATGAAAACACATTCACTTTGACTGGAATTGTTAATGGCAAAACTTCAAAATTCATGTCAAGGCAAGGCAAGGCAAGGCAAATATATTTGTATACCATGTTTCAGCAAAAAGACAATTCAAAGTGATGAAAAACAGTATATTGCAGTGAAACAAAACAAAAAAGTACATTGCTGTGGCATGATACAGAGAAGTGAAGAAAGGTTTGGGGGATTATATAGCTTTTGAATAAGATGGGCCCCAGGATGGAACCTTGAGGAACCCCATATATGATTTTTGTCAACTCTGATGTAAAGTTACTGATGACACAAAAAGTCCCTGTCCTTTAAGTAAGACTTAAACCAACCAAGTACTGTGCCAAATGACGACCCAGTTTTCCAGTCTCTCTAGTAATAGATCGTAATTAACAGTGTTGAATGCTGCACTGAGATCAATAATACATTGTGGTTTTGCCACAGTCTAAATATATGTGGTTGTCACTGAACACATTGACAGGGACAGTCCCGGGAAAGTGGTAAGCACGGAAATCTGACTGGAAGACGTCAAAGTGGCTGGTCATTGTTAAGAAGGTATTCAACTGTTGAAACACAGGTTTTTCAACAATGGGAGATGAATGGGAGATTTGAGATGGGCCTGTAATTTTGCAATATCAAAACAGTAGTTTGATAATTGTGTTTCTTAAGACCTGGGGGAAAACACCTGACAACATGGATGAGTTTATTATTTGAATCAAATCAGATGCTCTCACAGGCAAAACTTTAAAGCTGTGGGTAAAATATCAAGACAGCAGGATGAGGAACGAAGTTGAAATATAATTTCCTCTAAGTTTTTGTAGTTGATTTAGAAGAAATGTGTCATTTTGTCAAAATTTGTTTTGCATTGGTGCTGGACTTGATATTGATGTGGTGGAAGACATGCGAAGACATGCAAATGTTTCCGGGGCTGGGACTTGAGCCCAGGACGGATGCGTCAAGGACTGAAGCCTCTGTGTATGGGTCACGCGCTCAACCCCTACACCACCAGCGCCGTGCCCTGAGACACAACCTTGACCATATTCGGAGCAATGGAAACAATGTCTGAAATTTTTGAATGGAAGTTAACAGCTCATTTACTGAGTTACAGGACAAAGTGGAAATGGAAGAGTAAACTTGGGGCGACTGTGGCTGAGCGGAAAGAGTAGTTGTCTTGCAATCCAAAGGTTGTGGGTTAGATTCCAACTCCTCCTGTCACATGTCGATGTGCTCCTAGGCAAGGCACTTAACCCCTAGTTAACCAACTTTCTGTGTATCGGTATATGAGTGTGTACGCATTTGTGAGTGCGATTGTGTGATTTAGGGTAAAGTGCTTTGAGTTGTTGGTATGACTAGAAAAATGCTACAGAAATGCTGTCCATTTACAAACCCAGAAAGACCTGCAGCTGTAGTTGCAGCACAAGGTGGTTCTGAAGGTATTGAATCAGGATGAGTTGAATACAATGCACATCACACCTCTCAGATATTTATTTGAAAAAGAGTTTGTCAACCATGTATCAATTTTCCCTGATTTTGAAAATATGGACTAATTAGATAAAATAAATCTAAGCTTGTAGTTGTAACATGTTCAGGGAGGATCAATACTCTGCAGGAGATGTTTGTCCTTTAAGTGACTTTTCGCAGTCTTTTACTGTCAAACTGGGTGTCGTCCCCAGAGCAACTGGCTCCATCATGTTCAGAAACTCGTCCTGAGTTCAAAGGTCAACGTCTTGTCCGAGCTACCGCACCCTGTTGGCGGTCAGACGCCTCGGAGCTCCACTGGTACTTCGAACCCCAGAAACGGTCACTCACTCTATCTAAAGACTCTTAAATGAACGACTCTCAACCAGTTTCTAACTTTTAGCTCCTTTAATCTAAATTAAGGCAGAGGAATTATTACAGAGATCAGCGCTGATGCTCCCGTCTCGGACCGTTGCCGTCTGTTAGAGCATGACAAAGAGCCTCGATAGAAGGTCACATACAGTTTTTATATCTGGCAATCCAATGTCACAGATCCATCAGTTGTTGTAATTGTTGGGGATAAAAGAACAACAAACCTCTCCACAAACACCACACAACCTTCCTTCTTTTGCTAGGATCATATCTAAAGCTATTCTATTTTGACAAGAAATAATTTCAACATCCTGTTTACACAGCCTTCAGCTGTCTCTCCTGTTTTGCCGTGGTGTCATTTAAAAGATTAGAATCGGTTCTAACAGGAAGCAGTTTGTATTCTAGCAGACATATCAAATTCAAAAACATATTTTCTGAAAGGTTCCCCCTGACGAAGTAGGCCAATCGGTGTCAGGGCATCCTGGATGGAGATGGTAACCAGGGAACATCTTTCCTGTCCAATCAATAGGTCGTCACTCCCAAAGCAATTATTCCCCATATATCAGTTTTGATCAGCAGCAAGTAAAAGTTCAAGGCCTTGTATCAAGTTAATTTACAATCTAAGTTATAAACAACACCATCTATAAATAAATAACTCAGAAGCACATGGGAAGTTGTAATTTCTATTCGTGAAGTTATTTGAATTGATTAAATAGTTGAACACTCCTTTAACCCTTCATGCAATTTATTCCACAATTTCCCACATTGTTTGTTCATTATTCACAAAGTTTTACTTTAGAAATCCTTCTCCCCTGTGATTTTTGATTTTGTGACCTTATTTCAAATTTACCAGGACATACTCCTTCAAGCTTTAACCCAACAACTAGAAGTTTTATTGTTTACCTCTTTATCACGTTCCCTCTGTTGAAGTAACCTAGCCTACTCAAAAATTTATGAAACAGGTTCCACATAATTGTATTTTGTTAGTTGAAAGCAAAAAGATGAGTTAATCTTACCTTATTAGGTTATGGTTACTGGAATAAATAAATTAAATCCACAAGCACGTTTTTGATGTGTTAGCTGGAAATGAAATGTTAAGTCAAAAGATATCCAATCGAACCTATTTGTATGTTCTTCCTCAGGTTTTTTCTGATTTCTCTGAGGTTTCCTTCGGAGGACGGCTCTCCCTTCCTGCAATATAATCTGCTGACCTTAGTTTTGCCCTCATCCAGAGTTTCATTTGTTTCTCCTGTTGGTTCTTTGGTTAGTATCACGACCAGAGACAGAGAACCCAAATTCAGCCAAACACAAAGTGATAAGTAAAAGGGTTTATTCAGAAACTCAGGATCAGAGAGCAGAAGAGCAGCAGTCAACTTCCAGGAACCACTTCTCAGTCTGGTGATGGGGCACAGAATCCAGAGGAGGAAGAGATCCAGACAGTTAATGATGAAGCGTCCGACAGACTGAAGTCGGATTGCCGACTGATCCAAATCCTCCGGGGAACGAGCTGAAGCTGTGACAGGAACACAGAGAGCTGTGATTGTCCTCTTGACAATAAATCCAGGCAGACTAGAGAGCCAGGCGGACTCAGGCTGAATAAACCAGTGGCTAGGCTGAGACGTAAATCCAGGGACAGAAACAGGGTCGAATTCCAGGGCTAGAGGCGTCAGACAAGGGGCAGGCAGAGACATAAACCAGAGGCAGAAAACAGAGTCGAAATCCAAAATCCAATCCGTCAGACAAGGAGCAAGCAAGAGGGAATAATCCGTAAGGCAAGGCAAGGTCATGGAACGAGATCAGTCAGGAAGGTACGCTGGATAACTGCTCACAAATGTTTTCGAAAATCTGGCACCGTCTGCCTGTCAGAGGGCTGTATATAACTGCAGCTCCACAGGTGTGTGTCATGACGGTGATTGCGCAGCAGCAGACAGGTGAAGCAGATGAGTTAATTGCATGAGTGAGAGCAGAGCAGGCAGAAATACTGGAAAAAGTCAAGCCATCTGTTAAAATCATGTTTTGAGGGGAGAGATTGTCCCTTTCTGGCACTTCCTTTCGTGTTATCATAAAGAAATGACCTAATATTATTATGGTACTGCTGAGGATCAGAGCGTCAGATAGTTTAAAATGTTTTTACCTTTCAAGCAGGCGGTCTATGGTCAGGGCGTCTCTCCAGACCTAAAAACTCAAAATTCCAATTAGTTTCATATCAGAAAACAATTTAAATTAATTGTATCCTGCCACATATCCCCTATTTTTTTACATAACATGAAACAGACATTCATTTCACAAAAAAAGACAGACAAAATGGACAGACATTGGCCACATGAAAGTTCGATTACCCTGTAAATACAGCATTTTTAGAGTGGAACCACTTTGTGTTACTTAATGGTTAAAAATTATTTCTTACCCTTTTCTGGTGACTTGACAATTCTTTCTGGGACTCAAACAAGCTCCATCAAAATGTTGTTTTAAAGCGTCTTTGTGGTTGAAACTTGCTAATATATTTTCCTCCCTGTCTCCAAGCATTGCTCCTACAGAACAAGCAGGGAGCTCAGTTTCTAGTGACGTCTCAGTCATTCTCTCACTTCACACACTCTGGCCAACCAGGCGGTACAGCACCGTTTCCTGGTCCACATGAGAGCTTATTCCGTTATCTCTCAGACACCAAAGTTTATTCACAGCAGAGTTTATTCAGTGAGCTAGAGTCTGTTGGATTAGCATGTGAGCTTAGCATGTAGCAGTCAGTCAGTGTCAGTCAGTGTAATATGTCCCCCGTCACTTCCGTCTGCTCACTTCCACCTCACACACATTCATACTGGCCGTTTGATGTTACACCTTTATATTTATACAGCTATTTATTCAAAAAAGGAGCCAACCGCTTTTAATTTTTTCTTAAGGAAAAATTAGAGAGCTATTGAAACTCAAGACCCCCTCTCGGCGGCGTTTTGGGTTCTTTAAGAGAACCACAGGACCTTTAAACCATGCCGAGGATGCACATCTATTTCTGTGTGTTTTACTCACAAGGAAGTAAGCTGCTTTAAGGACTTTTAAGAAGTCCAAGGAGCTCTCGAAACCTAATACTTCCCCTCCGTAGTATCTTTTGACCGCTCTTATGGAACCGTGTGGACCCGACAGACCGTAACCGAGTTCTTATACTTTATTTCACTATTTATTTCACTATTGCATAAATGGGAAAAGCAGCTATAAGCATATTAATAAAGGTTATTCCTAACAGTCTCTAATGAATATGTTTATTCAAGTGTGTTGATACAACACTTAGTTGCTCAGTATATGAATCAAATATTTGCTCTAGAAAAGAAACACCAAGAGTGCATTGAATTAACCCTAAGCTGCACTTTAACAAGTAAATAGTTTTCCTGCCACCCAACCTCAGTCGTGGTTACTGTTTTTACCACACTGATGGAACAGCCCATCTTTTGACCTCGACACAGATGTGCAGTTAATGGCACCAGAATTTAACTGACCCTTTCCCATTAGACTTTTAGCCAGAGTGACCATGCAGAGACCCAGACCATTTTTCCATTTCTTTGCACTGTCAGGTAGGATGATGTGATAATGGGATAGCAAGTCATAGTTCGCTCTGCACTGGGTACTCAGATGTGTCTTTGTGTGGGTGCATTTTCATCTAGCAGTCTGTAATCCTTCTGAGAAAATAAGTGCAGAGTGAGTGTTGGATCGAAAGTACCAGCTTAAGAACTATGTCTTGTATGCAGTCAGTCTGATTAAAACAAAATGTGTGAGTGTGTGTGTGTGTGTGCGTGTGTGTATTTATTACTGAAAGTGATCGCTGCAAAATTTTTGACCCTGTGTCCTATTGTAGGACCAGTTAAGGTGAAGCCTACAATGACATAGAACTTGTGTGAGGAAAGCACATAGTTTCTCTCAGAATCAGAGACATTATGTAGTTTGTTTCAATCAAGGTGAGCAACCCAGAGAGAATGTAAGGTAGCAAGACAAGAACAACAAAAGAAAGGAGTGGAAAAAGGAAGCAGGCGCTTCTTTCAGAGTTCTCCATGTCAGCCATGTAAGAAAGCCGCCAAACCAATAATTTTGTCAAGTTCTTTTTTTAGCCGAGCGGCTGAAGCGTCTTTGGATTGCCACATGTATAAAGGCAGCCCATATAAAGCCATTCACAGCAGTGAATGAGCACGCCATCTGTGGAGCTTTCTTATTTCCTCTTCTCTTTTCTTCTCCTTTTTCAAGCCTTGTAATCAAATTTGAGCAAAATCAAATGGCGGGAGGATAGAAGGAGAGCGGGGGGTGGGGGGGTGGTTCAATGAAAGTACCTTTTGTTGGTCTGAAACGAGCAAGTAATTTACAAAATGCCCTCCCTTTGTGCAGGGGGCTAAAGGAAGAAAGAAATCAGTAGCTTTTAGAAGCTAGGCCTTGCGCTGCGACTGGCAAGATAATGAAAGCCGCCTTGTGTTTGTGGGCTAGAGAGCATCTCAAAGGCAGACCGGGCCCCGGCTCAGGGTTAGCTCGACTGCTAGAAAAAAACACAAAACAAAACCAAAAGGAAGAAAAAAAGTGTTCCTCAGTATGTGTGTGAGTTTGTGTGTTTTGTAAAGAGCAGCCAAACAAGACTACTCTTAGCAGACACTCTGAGGAACATACAGAGTTGTGGATGCTGAAGAGAGAAGAGGAGCATAAGAACTCTTCGACTGCCAACAACACTCCTGATTCCGTCTTACCTGTTGTCCTGCTGCAGATGCATCTACCTGGTAACCCCTCTGCAGAGTCTGAAGCAGAAATGAAGATAAGGAAGAGGAGGAGAGAGCATTAACAAAAGATCATTGTGCTGCAGGATTACAGAGTACAGAGGATTTAAGCTGACTGGATGCACAGTGACGAGCATCCTTCTCTTGCAAGGATTTGGTTGTAGCATTATCTGATCAGGATACGTTGCTCTCATCTATGATTACAGGTCAGTGTCATGTATTTTTAATGCACATCAAACACAGCAAATACTGTTACTTATGGATAAAAATCAACTTAAACTTGCCAGATAATTAACAGGTGGTGGAAAATGCTACAAGATCTGTAAATGTAAAGTGTCTTTGTATGGCCTGCAGATTTGATCCTGATTTACAGCAATCGGAGTGATACCTGAAGTGTTGTCCCTCTGTACACTGGTGAGTTCTGACAGATTACATTCTCTGCTTCTCTCACTCTGTCAACCTGCTCTGCAACAGCAGCAACAGAACCATCTCTACCTGTCCTTCGGCTGTCTTTTTTTTTGTTTTTGCCCTTCTTACTCAACCATTGGTTTGCTTGCAAAACTGTGATCCTGTTTGAGTTTGTTTGGTTTACATTGTGTCATCTCCTGGTAGTCTGTAAAATGATTGCAGGTCAAGTTGCTTTTTTTTTATTTATAGAGCTTTTTGCAAGAGGAGAAACATTAACATCTCAGTGTTTTTTGTTTTTCCAAGCTTAAAGTTAGAATCATTTTTACTCACCCAAATTCTGGTTGGGTGTGTAAATTTGAGCAACGTGGTAATGCATATGATACTGTAAGTAACAGCAACAGATCACTTAATCCCCGCTTTACTTAATCATAACAGCTAGATAATTAAACTTAAACTTAAATAAATAAACTTAAATACTGCAGAATTTCAACATGTTATATTTGATGAATGTTAAGGGTGAGTTAAAAACAGGACTGTATTTCATCACAGTGGATATTTAGTTAAATATGTTTTACTTTTTTATTCAGCAGATGATACTGTAACATAACACTTTCAAGGAAGCCTGTAAGCTAGCTAATGTTCAATGATCAGCTGAATATTATGTAAAGAAAAAGAGGTAAAGAAAAATAACTTTTAAAAGTACTAATATAGTTGACACACTTTTTTGGTTTGCTGCAAAAATCTGCACTGTTGTAAAGATAAGCAGATAACTAAGAATGATATGAAGTTACATCCCAAATTTCAATGACATTTTACCACAACTTTATCTCGTTAATCTACTCAATAAACCCTAGTTATGTTATTAAAAACTGAGACTGATTTCTCTTCATGAAAATAAATGTCTAGTAGCTCTGCTTCAATGTTGTCCTCTTTGTCTTGGTTGTCCTGCTGCTGGCCGTGAAGTTGAAATAGTTGACAACACTGTTTAATAATTCAAGCACTGTGGCTTTCAGGCTTGGATGGATGTTTTATCAAAATGCAAATCACCACGCCTGTAGATGTCTCTGAAAATCATTTTCCATCTTTATTCATCTATCTAATGATATTCACTGTAAAAGCTATGAAAAACAAAAAGCTTTTTGGATCTTCTGAAAATAATAAGCCAAAAGTATGATCGTATGATGTATGACAGGGAGAAATGGAACCGTAAGATCAAAGATCGATCAATCAAACAATAGAAACTTTCATCAGATTTCACTCCAGCAGCAGCAGTCATAGCTGGACATTCAAATAGCAACAGAACAGCTAAAAGATGAAGTGTAGCAACAGTTTGTATGTGTAGAATAAATACAGAGTCACTGAAATGAATTATAGCTGCACAATATGAATCATTATTATGATCACAATTCATGCATGTGCAAGATTACAATTGCATTGTGCTGTTTACATAAATTAATTACAAACAGACTGTTTTCAAGCCTTTATTTGTGTTAATTATGACGATTTCCTGCCTACAGCTAATGAAAAGACAACAATTAAGGTTAGAATATTACATCAGACCAATAAAAAACATTCTTTAATACAGAAATGTGGGCTTGATGAAAAGTACGTTTAATACCTGCTTAAAGGTTTTATTTTCAAAAGTTGCTTTGAAGTGACAAACGAGCCTCATCGGAACACATAATCTAATTTATTAAATATGACTGCAGATCTTAGTAATCAAGATGCTAAAGTTAAAGGAGTATGATAGGGATCAGTCTGATGATGAAAGAGAGGAGTGTGGAGAATGTATCGGAATATTCAGTTTCCTGATTTTCTAATATTGTACAGCTCTAAAAGAGACCAAGAGAAACTTAAAACACACATTCAAAACCACTAACTTCTGCAGATAATAGTGTTACACTTTCACAGTTCATGCTGTGTTTGTACTATAGTGGCAGCTATATTAGTACCACCCAATAGCACACTTCCTTTTTAAATACTAAGGCAGGTTTGGTATTGATGTAAATGTTAAGGAAACATGTCAGACCTGAAGGACATGGAGGACAATAACTTGTCTCTGTATGAGAAATATTCCATTGTGAACATTTCATTCCATAAATGTCCAACATTGCTGGATTAAAGTGTTCATGCTCTGAGATACACATTAAAAGAATAACCAGCCCGCAGGGCTTTGTATCATTAACTGCTTCATATCAAAACTTAAAAATCTGTGGATATTACAAACTTCCTGAATCTGAAGTGATTTTATTTTCGTTTGTATTGTAACTGTTGTCAAGGCTGATATCCTGACTGGGGCTCTATTTGGGCTAGTACCCTAAACAAGAAAATATGTTCAAAGTTTGTTATAGTTATACCATCTGTTATATGACTGAAAACCCTAGCTATTATCATTAGAACTGAAGAAGAGTGTTTTTTACCCTCTCTCTTCTTTCTTGGACATCCATTAACTGAACAGGGTGTCAGGATCAGGGCAAACCATGTAAAATACTTTACAGTCACACATTTCTGCAACCTGGGATGAAACTTTCCTTGGTTTGCTGTCACAGTGGGTGGTATCCTATATCCCCACACCACTGAATCAGCAAAAATGACAGAGTTTGAAAGTTGTTTGCCAAGAATAACAAGTATTTTAGATGTGTGTACAGTGGTTGTTTTTTCCCCTCCTAGTGTTATTTTATTTGTAAATAACTCGTATACTATTACATTTGATAATTCCTTTATATCTAAAATTTTAAATTTAAAACTATTTAACTTGTATATGCTGAAAGAGTCAAATCACATTTAGTTGTATTCGCATTCTCATTAAACAAATATAATATATATTTAGATTTGTGGTCTAAAATTTAAGCTATTATGGGAGGCCCTGATGGTTTTGGGGCCCTCAGCAGTGTGGCACCCTGTTGGACCATTCTAGCTGCACATTAGGTAGAAAGAGAGAAGAAAGTGGAGGTGATGGAAACAATCAAAATCCCCCAGGTGTTTCATTCTTTATTATATTAAACACAAAATTAGCTTGTACGTTGGAGTTTGGGCAGAAATGTAATAAGGTAAAGTAATCGGAAATAAAAAACTGTTGTTAGATAGAAGATTTTACAGGATTTTTAAACAAGAACTCAATTAAATGTATTTATCACTGAATACATTTGGATCTTCGGTCACCCAAACTTCAGATATTCTCACTTCACTTTTAAAACCAAGCAAACAACAAAAAAGCAAGCAACATTCAAATGAGTTGATTTCTCTGTTGGCACAGTAAAATGTCAGAATTTGCACCAGAACAAAATGCTAGTTATAAGTAATTTGGAACAGAACGAGTAATGAGCTATCTCGGTATTTAGCAGACAGTCCCAGACTGTCTGGAGGGTTACAGTCACTTAGTCACATGGCATGCATCGATGGTTTGATTGTTACCAACAAACCACTGAACCCCAAGCCTCCCCATCTGAGGGGTGTGTGTGTGCAGTCAGGTTTCAGTTGTTGATGCTACAGAGGAAATCACAGGGTTGAAGTTAAACAAATTAGCTTTTTTTAATACAGCCAACTGACTCAATTAAAATGTACATTCACTTTTTTTTTTTACCTATCCTTGGTCTTCCTGCATTCGAACATCCATCCATAAATCTCAGCCCTTGGGTAGGGTATTTTGGTTTCCAAATCGTAGTACAAAACCATCAACTGTATGCAGCAGTGGTTAATGCATAAACTGTACCCTGGATGAGCCTCTGCTTCTGTCTCGACCAATGAAAATGCTGAAAAAAATCCGAGATTTAGGGTAGGGATATAAATGCAGTGCAGTCCCACAGAGAGCTTGTAGGTTAGTCTCCTTATGCTCAGCAACACACGGGGGGGGGGGTTCCAACTCAACAACCGTTGTACAAAAGCAACAGAAAACTTTTCAAAGGCACAACTGACAAGTTGTATATTTTTTACCTAGTGCTTTTGCCTTTCACCTGCTTTCTTATTTCAGTGCTTTCACACCAAACCTTTGGAACACTTTGTACCATACCAGAGTCTGCTTTCTGGAGCCCTAAACCCATCCTGGACCCTGAAATGGACCAGAGAACCGTATCCTGGCACGGTCACGACCCAGGACCCTGTAGCGGTTCGCTTGCAGTGTGAATGTGTTCTGTATACGATGTGATATAAGAGCAGCTCATTTCAGTAGAAGAAGAAGAAGAAAAACACAAATCCGAAGACAAAAGATTCTGAAAATGTCTCGTGGGGCCAACTGGAGTAGTGAAGAGGTGCAGGCGCACAGCTGATGAGATGGACTTCTTTGCCCTTTTTTATTTCAGTTACTGCAAAACTGGAGCAATACTGCAACTGCATGACGCTGTTTGGTCCGGTCTAAAAATCTCTGTGTAAAAACAAATCGTGACAACTGAAGGTGTGAATCTTTTCACTTTTACTAGACCCTAGACCAATCCTTGGACTGGACCAGCAGTGTGACTGCACCCTTATTTCCCCCCAGGCAACTGCCCATATTGCTCATATTAAAAACTATCCCTGACTGCATGGAGGAACCATTTGGTCTTTTTTAGATTTATATTAGATTTATATTAGATTAAGCAGACATTAGTTTTCGGTGCAAGGCATGAGCCACTATGATATTCTCACAGATCACCACAGTTTTCTGGTATTGCAGTAAGTAAACACATTTTTAAAACCAAAGCATACAACATAATTAATTAGGTAAAAAACGATCAGAAGGTTTTGACATTGTTGTGAATTCAGTTCCGGCCCCTTTTGCTGCAGAAAATTAAAATCATGAAATAACTTTAGTTCAACAGTGGTTCAAGCTCCAGTAAACAGGATGCTGAGTTAGAACTCACAGCTGGACCTTTCCATCTAGGAATACAAGAATGATTGAAACCCATGTGTCCTTTCCACCATGACATCTGAGAAATACCTGTTGTGATAGAAGATAATAGCTGAGGGATCATGTGATGATATATTGCCTTCTGCTTGCAACTCTGCTTACAGTTTGTATATAATAATCATATATAAAGGCCATCTTGCTTTATGAAGTCTACAAACAAAAAGCATCATTAATTTTAATATCCAGCTGCTTCTTTTTAGTTTCCATGCCTCCTTCTATAGCTAATGTCATTTTGAAGATAACCAGTGAAGGCTCACTATTAAACCTCGTGGGTTATTAATCACAGCTAGGTTAGCCATGTGTTGTGACCCATCCAGCTCCCTGAGGGTTCCCTCTAATAACTTCTAATGGGCTGTTAAAGTAGTGGGTGGGGCATGAGCTGCTCAGGACTGGATGTTCTGGTCTCACCACCCAATTAAAGCTCATTGAGCAGGAGTGTCTGAGGCTTGATTTCATCTGTAATCTGTGAGCATAAGTGTAGCTGCACCTGCGTGTGTGTGTGTGTGTGTGTGTGTGTCATGCTCCTCTTCCTTCCAGCCAGCTGTGTGTCGACAGTCATTAGACACAGCAGCTAGTCATTAAGCCTGTCATTTTCTCTGTCTGTCAGTTGACCCCTCTGATTTGGACAGTGTCTGTACTTAACCTGTGAACTCTTATTTTTTTGCCTTACTCCTCATGAGGAGGGTGTGTTTGTGGAAATGCTGAACAGCTGTGCTCGAATAGTTTTTTTTTTTTCCAGGACAGCTTACCAGCTAAATCGGTGAGCTTATAAGTGGGAATTGATTTCACTAGTACGTTTGACAAATGAAACACAACAAAAACTTTGACGCTTCTTCTGGAAATGAAAATATTTATTGAGATTGCTTATATAAACTGATACTAAAACTGTAAAAAATGTTCAGCTTGGTTTCGAAATGAAAAGTTTCTTTGTCACCAACGCTTTTATCACCAATGTAGGTACAAAGGTAGTTCCTGTGGAACTCATTAACCCTTTTTAATTCATCACTTCTCTGTTAACAGTCTGTATTTTATGAAGGAAAACAATTAAGGGAATTGTTGAATAAAGAAATACATGAAAAGATCCTGACCAGTGTTATAAAAGGTTCAGCTAGATTTAACCTAGTTCACACCAAGCTCATTTCCTATCCATTCAACATTCAGGTATCCTTGCCATCATGCTGCAGATCTTTCTTGCTAATATATATTGTTAACGTCCCCTTCACACTGACCTGTTTGTCCTGTTCTGTGTCTATATCATGGCAAATGTGTAAACCCTCATGTCTGTGTGACGACAAGCATGACTACTATGAGCGTGTTTTTTTACTTTCTGCTCTCCTGTTCATCCTATAATAGCTATACCATCATAGTATCACATATGCACAAGGATGTTTCCTTGTACAGTTCCTATGGTGTTTTCTTAGGAGTAACTGGCCATAACACTCAAAGCACACATTAAACTGCAGCTTAAAAAAATCTTTCAATGTCCTTTGGTGCCCCACTATCTAGCTTATTTGCACAGTTCAGAGGTGAGCCTGGGATCCCTATTCCGCAGTAAGTGCTACTCAAACTATTTCTTTGTACAAAGAGCTTGAGCTTAGTGTTTTTGTTTTTTGCTGTGGAGATTATGAATTGTTTGTGTCAGCTGCTTTGTTAGATCGTTTTTTGTTGCACCCTTAGTGGTGATGTTGTGTGCGGAGCAGCTGTAGTGCCAAAAGCGATACAGTAAATGACAGCCAGGTGTGTCTGTGGTTAGGTTAGGTTAAGTCTCTCATTTAAAATCTCTGGAGACCAAGCCACACAGGTGTGTGCAGGTTCGCACATCAGGGATAAGCTGCCATTGCTGCATCCAGGACCCCTATATGCAGCCCAACACAATGATGAGCCATGGTTATCTCACCACATCCATATGTGCATGCTTAAAACAGTCAGGGAACTCTCACCCTCCTTATGCCCTACAGGGAGGTCACAGTTTTCCTGATGCAGGACGTCTATAAGAACATGCAGAGAGCATCCATGTATTATGTTGGTTTTAATGCCATGGTGTGATCTTAGTCTACACTGAAAAGGGCAAATGACAGGCATCTAAATAGGAAGAAAGTTAAAACTTCTATGACCGATGGCTATGTTGGATTGATGATTTAGGTACCAGATACCAGAAACTGTTGATTTTATTGCATGTTAAAACAGTTGATGACCATAAGGGGGATAATTTACTTTAGAAACCCCAAATCAGACAGTGTTAAAAAAAATACAGACCAGCCGACTGTGCTGTTTCCTTTCCAATCTTTTTGTTATGCGTATGGTTTTGCCAGGGTATCAAACACTCATGTGAAAAACTAAGAAAATCCTTTTCTTTCTATTGGATTTTAGAGTGCAGGCAGCAGATAGGCGACGCTAATCAAATACACCTTGTTGTAATTATGAATATGTTATCTAATATTTAATATTAACATTTTTATTTTTATTAAATAATATTTCGGTCTGTTAAGGGTTGTCCTGTGACCAGCCTAATAAGGCGGTGGCATTAGGACAAAATTGAAAGAGATGAGCCAAGCTCTGACATTATTGAACAGCAAAACAATTTCTTAAAATACAAAATTTATTAACAAAAATAAGTCAACTTTAAGTCAAACATATTTCAATCAACAAACTCTTTATTATGCTAAAACAATCCAACTAAACTACCAAGCAGAATTAAAGAATAAGGAAGACTAATGGGCTATGTACAATATAAACAAGTTGATCAAAGACGGTTGAAAACAATGACCGAAAGAGTGATGCAACATTATCATGCAATGTTTATGTTTGAGAACCAAGGATTATCTTGAAGAATCTGGAAGTAAAGTGAAGTTGGTCTTGGAACCAACTTAGGCAATAACTGACATACCTTTAGATCAGATAAAACATTATTTTGATAAAATAATATTTTAAGAATGATTTGCTGAATAAAACCAACCTTCTGGATGACCAATTCTCAACAGTGTTTAATTAGCTGCCTTTATTTATTAAAATAATATTTAAAGAAATATTAAGGAAATAGTAAAATAAGATTTAAGGAAATATTATCTTGAAAAAGAACCAAATCTTTCTGGAGAAATTGGGCTTAATGGTGTTTACTTGGTTATCAAGTTTAGTAAAATAATGTTTAGGGAAATATTTTACTAGATTGAAAACCAACAACCTTTTTGGGTAAATGATCTTTGGCAGGCAAGCACATGTTCTTAGCTGTTAGCAGTTAAAGCTAACAAAAGAAGCTTATAGCTTCTATAGAATCACACATATACCTTTAAAATACCACTAATAAAAGGGATTAAAATGCATAAGCATGGACGGCACGTTATGGACGATCTTCTGTGTTTAAAATCACCCTTTAAATAAAGTTTGTCTTAACTTTAAAAAAAAAAACAACACAAACACAGAACACAAACTGAGACCATGTGCCGAGCAGATAATCTGCTAGCACTAAGATAGCTGAGTTTCACACAAACAAAACCAAACTTCATAAAGCGAAAATAAGGTTTAGATTATTTCATTCTAAATTAATTCTCTCTGCCTAAACCTAACTTCTCAGTTGAACTGTGCTGAGGAAAAGTTGTCCGGGCGACGAAGTTTGAAGAAAACGTCCACAGTGAACAAAAGGGTTAGCTGCAGCTAACCTCCGTAGCTGTGTGGAGGGGTGGCTCGCTCAAACTGCACATTACAGCTGTAACCACGGTGACGCGGTCCCATAGTCCTTCCTTCAGACCGGGAAAACTGCTCCACTCGGCATCGTAGAGACAGGGTCTCCGCTGGGAACTCTCTGGAACACAGTTCGGATTCTGTAGACCTCAGAGAGAAAGTCAAGCAACGCTTGTACCTTAAGTACCCCCGTTCATGAATGAATGAATACCGGATACACAAACAGCAATTCATTCGTACTCAACTTAGTGCATGTGATCGCCTGATCGTATGACACTCTTGGATCCAGTTTGAAGAGTCACGTCTGTTTGCCAGCAAATCCAGATCCTCTCGAGATCAGTGTGGAAGAGGTCAGTTCGTTGGAAGAGGGGGGGGCAGTGACATCACGGGAAGTCCGCTGTCTGGCTGGATGAAGGTTAATGCGATTTATTTCATACTGGACTTTCATGTTGTAATCCATGGCTGTGGGTCCCAGCAACCTTATAAACAGCAGCAGGTGAAACGCCTCTGTAAAGCAGGAGCTTTAGCAGTGTGCTGGTCTGGAGCAGACAGACGTGTGTTAAGACAAAGCCAATGAAGAACAACATCAGCAATGACTTTAGAGAAGCAACTGTTGCTGCATATCAGTCTGGGAAGGATTATGAAGTAATTTCCAAAACAATCTGAAGTCAACCATTTTACAAAGAGAAAAAATACTTATGTGGAAAATATTTAAAATTTTTGCCAGTTTATCTGGTAGTGTACTTCCCAGCAAATTCACGGTGATGTCAAACCAAGCATTGCAGCCCCTGAAGCTTTGTCTTGTTTTTCACATGCCACAGTTTGCACATTCCATAGCAAAGTTTGTGATGGAGCAATTAGACAAAGATTAAAAATGTATGACTTGTTTGGAAGGACTGAAGACCTCTTATCTCTAAAAAATATGACAGCATGACTTGGGTTAGGTTTCATCTGACTGAAACCACAAAACTTCTGACACAGTTATTTGGACAGATGAGACCAATATAGATAGGTATGACCTTAATGCACACAACAGCTAGCAAACACAGCATTTTAACACAAACACATCATATCCTGCAAAGCAAAATGGTGGAGGAGTCATGATGTGTGCTTGCTTTTCCTCTGCCTGGTGATCTGTCCAACAGATGGCCTTTGCATTTTCATAACACATCAGTGAATGCCTGCAAACCTCTATGAAAGAAGCAATGTCAAGAATTGTCGACCACATGTTCTCTACAAAACCAAAACTCAGAGAAACTTTCTTCAACCATAATTCGTACATTACACCCTCATGCCATTCTTCATTGCAAAAAACTGCCTTTATAAATTATGTATTTCAAGGAATACTATTATCTTTTCCTAATCCCTAACATGTATATTTTATGTAACTTTAAATGATGGAGATAAACATGCAGTTTAGCATTAAATGTTCAAAGAAAATTATAACATTTGAGAATTAGGCTCATTAAGAAAGCTTTCAGCTTGATATTCTCCAGACCTTGATCCTAAAATGTCCAATAAATGGTCTGAAAAACTACATTTTGGTTCATTTCTATATTTACATCGAGCAGGAAGAAGCAGTGAAACATTCCCCCTGTCAGTCGCCTGACATCAGATAAGACCCACAAGATGAAATCTTCTTTTTTATTACTTTACAGAAAGGACGAAACAGGCTAATCCATTTATTATCTGCTGAGTTTGTACCTTTTAATTTTACCCAGTTTTATGCTTTTGAATGTTCTGACTTTGAAAACCTGCTACTATTTGAAATTTAAACAGGTGTGTACTATTCCTTTCATTTAAATACCTGCCAATACCTTCTGACTCTTTCAATGCTGGGATTAACCTTGGACTACTTTGTCTTAGCTGCAGCTCCCTGTGGCTTCCTGGAAGCCTCCTGAAGCCCTGCTAGCAGCGATAGAAGCAGAAATTAGGCAGCTTTCTGCCCCAAAGCTGGAACATTAAGACAGCCCTCACCTTGGCCTGCAGGAGCTGCGTTTAGTCATACAGCTAATCCAAAACCCAGCAGAGTCAGTCAGTCAGACCTCTGCTTTCCTTTGTCTTCTTCTGATAAGGTAAAATGGATACGGCGAGGTTAGGAGGAAGTTTGGAGGTCGTGGATTTAAGCCTCAGGATGGCGTATGTAATAGGTGACCAGTGAATACCTCAGTAAATACAGTCTGGTAAAAGAGAGACAATGCCAGGGGTATTGTCTTAAGAGGATAAAGTAATGAGAGGCTTAAAGAGTTGTATCAGTGAACAAAGATGGGACGTCTCACATGGTAATACCTGCTATCTTGATGTGACACATCAGCTTGGCCCTTGAGCACAGTAGGCAGAGCTAATATTCCCCTTTGTCTTGTCCTGATAAGCTAATGAGTGTTACAGTGAAGGGTGATGGGAGTTTAAGAGCTGCATTAGTGGACAAACCATTAAATCTCCTAGTTAGGTTGTGCAGGGCAGCTTTAGCTCCAGGTGTTGAAATCAGTGGTTGTTTCATGATGATAAGAAGAGGTGACAGGAGAGAATGAGGTTAAAATCAGACCTTTTATATAGAACCATTTATACCCACAGGTCTTTGTTATATTTGGCAAACTCATTATGATCCAATGCAAATCTTTACAGTCTTTTTTATTCATTCACTTTTGAAATTACTTCAGATCTGTTCTTTTTTAAATGCTTTTTTGCACACATACTATTTATATTACATAAATAGAGGTACATCAGTCCTTTTATTTGTTGTTGGTGCCCGTTTCCAGGGATCGGTGTGGTAGAGGTGGGGCATGGTCACAGTCCATCACAGGGGAGCATAATTACAAACAAATATTTTGCATTTTGCAGGAGTCTTTCTTTATAGTTCTAATTAAATTACATAAGAACAATATGATACATTGGGATTACTATTCTGGGCTTAATGTTACTGATAGATGACGTTACATTTTGATTTAAAAAGAAATCGTTTATTTTAGAGCTGATCTTTGCGCACTCCCTGCTGCTTATGTCTTTGAGTTGATCTTTCTCACTGCTCTACTTGCAGTTGTCTCTGCCTTTGTTGAAAAAAATTTGATAAGCTTACTATTTTTGGTAAAAACTTTGAGTCTGGTAAATAAAAATTATTTTTAACACTCACTTGTTTAATTGCATATTAGTATCAAATTAACTCCTACTTATTATGAAGCACTTTAGTAGTCTGGTTTACCCTTACTAAGTCTAACAGAACTTTAATGGATTTCTCTCTTCCTAATTAATGATTAAGACCTTCTGGACAAATACATTGGTGTTTATTACCAATGATCTAATTGGCTTTGCTCTATTTAGGCTTCATAAGGTAATAAAGCAACCATTTAATAAATATCTTCCGTTTGTATGTAACAAAACACTTACAAACAAGTATTAGTTTTCCAAAAACCACTGGCTTGCTAACTTAGAACAATTTTACCATATGTTATTTTTTCCAGGAATATTTCATGAATAAATCCACACGTAGCCTACACACATTCCTCATCTTTTCACTTTGTTAATGTTATTTGAGCAAAGTGGAAAATTAATGACAAATAAACCATGTACATTTCATGGGGAGGTAGAAACCATTATCACTACTTTTATAGGCTCCTTATGAAGTTGATACTGGTAAAAATATTAAGATTATTAAATAAATATAACAACCTCATTGCTCAGACTTTGTGCTGGATTATATTATATATTATATGATATATATCTATATACAGTACAGACCAAAAGTTTGGACACACCTTCTCATTCAAAGAGTTGTCTTTATTTTCATGACTATGAATATTGTAGCTTCACACTGAAGGCATCAAAACTATGAATTAACACATGTGGAATTATATACTGAACAAAAAAGTGTGAAACAACTGAAAATATGTCTTATATTCTAGATTCTTCAAAGTAACCACCTTTTGCTTTGATTACTGCTCCACACACTCTTGGCATTCTGTTGATGAGCTTCAAGAGGTAGTCACCTGAAATGGTTTTCACTTCACAGGTGTGCCCTGTCAGGTTTAATAAGTGGGATTTCAAGCCTTATAAATGGGGTTGGGACCATCAGTTGTCTTGTGCAGGAGGTTAGTACAGTACACAGCTGATAGTCCTACTGAATAGACTGTTAGAATTTGTATTATGGCAAGAAAAAAGCAGCTAAGTAAAGAAAAACGAGTGGCCATCATTACTTTAAGAAATTAAGAAATGAACCAGGCATGTAGAGTCCATCCGTTCACCTCTTCTGCGCCGCACAAAGACATGGTGGTTGGAACCAAAGATCTCAAACATGGACTCATCAGACCACAGCACAGATTTCCACTGGTCTAATGTCCATTCCTTGTGTTCTTTAGCCCAAACAAGTCTCTTCTGCTTGTTGCCTGTTCTCAGCAGTGGTTTCCTAGCAGCTATTTTACCATGAAGGCCTGATTAACATTCCTCTTAACAATTTTTTCTAGAGATGTGTCTGCTGCTAGAACTCTGTGTGGCATTGACCTGTTCTCTAATCTGAGCTGCTGTTAACCTGCGACTTCTGAGGCTGGTGACTCGGATGAACTTATCGTCTGCAGAAGAGGTGACTCTTGGTCTTCCTTTCCTGGGGCGGTCCTCATGTGAGCCAGTTTCTTTGTTGTGCTTGATGGTTTTTGCTTGTGAAGTGAAAACCATTTCAGGTGACTACCTCTTGAAGCTCGTCAACAGAATGCCAAGAGTGTGCGGAGCAGTAATCAAAGCAAAAGGTGGCTACTTTGAAGAACCTAGAATATAAGACATTTTTTCAGTTGTTTCCACTTTTTATTCAGTATATAATTCCACATGTGTTTTTCATATTTTTTGATGCCTTCAGTGTGAAGCTACATTATTCATAGTCTTTAAAAAATAAAGACAACTCTTTTTGAATGAAAAAGGGTGTCCAAACTTTTGGTCTGTACTGTAAATATTTTAAATATATTATATATATATATAATATAATATATATATATTATATATTAATATATATTTTATATTATATATATTTTTTTTTTTTTTTTTTTTTTGTTTGTTTGTTTTTATATTAAATAATATATTAATTAGAAGCAATAATTAGAAGGCTATTACGTGAGAATACTAACACCTTTGTCCTAGTTGGAGGAAATGCCCTTTCAGAATAATGGCATAAAACATCTTAATTTATGAATATAAAGGAATAAATATTTATGCTTTAAAAATACTAATTAATATTGTACTACGCTCTTAGTAAAAAACTGTTTAGCTGTAGTAACTGGGAACCTCCCAGTGCTTTTCTATGTCTGGTTCTCATTTCCTTGGCATTTTTAAAACTGTTTTGGTTTGGCTGAATAGTGAATTATGGATGTAATATTTCACCTGTTACTGTTTTGTAATGTGGAATGTTGTTCATTTTCTTATCTATTTATATATTTTTTAAATATTATTTTATGATATCTTACTTCTGACTGATGTTATCGTTTTTAAATGATGCAGCCAGAGTGCTGACCTGAATCTGTAGGATAACCTGTGGTGGGTACTGTGCTAAATGTGACCCCCCCCCACATTTAATAGAAAAACAAACACATACATACAACCCTGTTGGTATTTAATATCAACACAGTGTAATACACAGAACTGCCAAATTTCAAAATTCTAACTTTTTCTTAATGGATTACAAAAGTTTTAACAATTTATTTTTATTACCACTTCTACCTACAAACACCATTACAGGGATACATCAGAAAAACATACCTGTTTGCCTTTTATATGACAATTTCCTTTCATAATCTCTGCCTAGAAATTGTGCTCCTAATAACATACCAGCTGTGTGCCTCAGACCCTTATCTACTATTGATTGGGAGGTGTATGTGCGAGTATAAAACTCTCTTAAAGTGATGTTTTTGTGTGTGTTTTTGTGTGTGTGTAGATGCCTCTTCAGGCTTCAAGGCCTCATAGCTATGTTACACATGAACACTGACACACACACACACACATACACACACACACACATGCAGAGTCTCCAGCTGTCATCATGCTCTGCTTTTAGAGCCATTACTGTCAAACAGCTGTTAGCATGTCAGGAGTAGTGGTGTTGATGGAATAGAGCAAAGGAGGGAGAGACGCTGTGCGATAAATGGTCAGGGCCAATAAATAGATGGATGGATAGATAATTAGGGGTAGAGGACAGTGGGAGGGGTGTGATCAGTGGATGGATGAATGGCACGCGGAGAGAGGGAAAAAGGAGGGGTAAAGGCCTGGGCTAGAGCCCTCTCTAAGTGAAGACAGATTGGCATGGGTGTCGGAGAGGAACAGTCGTTTATTTGACAGTCAATTATCAGATAGACCTGGTGGCCTTGCAGTCCAACAACTGCCACACTCACACTGTATGCATTTTAGTTTCAACCTCTGGATCACTATCAAATGGTGGAAACTGGAAACAATGGGTAAGACCTTTAGAGAGAAATAGCTTGAACAGCTTTTGCCAGTATAGTTTGCATCCAGTTCTCACTGTGGCTTCTTTGTGTCCTCTTGTATAAAGATCCACAATGGCCTCAGGATTTATTGGAACCTCTGTTTTAAGGCTTTTACTTATCTTTGTCAAAGTCATCTTTTATTGGAGAAGTATAATCTCAGTCTATCTTGCTTTAATGGTACTTTTTTGTATTTCCCATTTTGAAGAGTGGCTAAGAGAAACAGAAAACAAAAAGTCATAAATTACTAATCTTACATTTTCTCATCACTCTAGACACCTAAAAAAGTAAACTATAAACAACAGAAATGCCTCACTTACTTATATTTTGTAAGAATTGATTTTGGTTAAGGTGATTTTGTTAAGATTATTATGAATTTGTAGCGCACCCCACTGAATAAATATAATCACTATAAAGGTTGGATTTAAAACAAGAATATCACTATCACAATCTACCACTGTGATGAAAGATGCATTTACGTTCCTGGCTCCTTGCTGCATCTTTGCTACCTGTGTCTTTAAATCCGAAGACTCATAGAAATACATGGAGAGAAATTGCTTTATTACAAGAAAAAGAATATATCCAATGAGGGAAATGCACACTTTCAGCAGCTAAAGAAACCTTAATCACAGACAACACTCTGCACAACATAACCAAATTAGCATAAACACTGATGTATCTTCATGGCCACACTATACTGCATGTTTTCAAATTTTCCCTGCTTCAACGTCTCTGATTCAAATCGCTGAATTATTTCCTCAGTAGGTTCCTATGTTCTGCAAAAGCCTGATTCACTTAAAGTAGTTGTGTTCAAGCAGGGTGATGTCCAAATCGGTGCAGGATAATGAGCACTTTCTTAATACAATGCTTCAACAAGTGTTTCGGGAATTTTATTATCACAGCTTTTAAAAGCCTTACTGTTATAAATAAATTGGTGCTTTCCGGAACTACAAGGATATGATGGACTCAAATCTCCCTTGTAATTAAATCCAAATAAATTTTCCATATGCCTGCTGCTGATGGGAAATTTTTTTAACAGACGTCAGTGAGTGAAGCAGCCTTGCAGACAATGTCAGGGGAGCTGGGTTTTCATTGGTTGCTCTGGGAGTCGGTGATGAAGCCTCATGTGCGCTGTTCAACATTTAGCCTTGAGCTGAGAAGCCACACACAAGTGGTGTGAAAAAAACACACACACACACACACCACACCCACACACACACACCCACACACACACACACACACACACACACACAAACAGAAATATGCACAAATTGACATGATTGCTGCCGAGTGGAACAGATACATGAATAGATGTGTTGTCCAAACCTTTAATTTCTCCATCAGTGACAGCCAGGATGAATCCAATTTAAGCAAAAAGGGTCTGGAATTTTGAGGAACTGGTAGCAAAAACATTAACAGCAGAGTGACATTTAGACACATGCAGAGAAATAAAAATCACACGTGGCTCATATGTAACATAAACATTAAAAGATGTGGCATAATGTCGACTTAAAATGTGTGAAACAACAAGACATACCACAGAGAAAGAACATTTCATTTATTGCTGTCTCATAGATGGGGCTGTCGAACACATCAGAACAAAATCTCCTAAAGGAAAAATACAATGTGTGAACCATATATCAATACTTATTGCTGTCAAACAAATGAAGAAAAAAAACTGTATTCAAATTATCCGACATGTATTTAGTGCGGTCATTTATTGCTGAAGGTGCCCATCATGTTTTACATAGAGAACTAAAACATAGTGCACACAGGTGCAGGAAACCTATAGGATACTGTTTGACATTATTTTCTGCGTAGCTTCACAAATATTTGTATGAGAATATCACACATGGAGCAGATACATAACAAGGGCAAAACCCATTCAAAGCAGATGGACTCTGTCCGTGGTGCTGAAAACAAGGCAATAAAAATCCGAACAAGTTTTTAAAACTCAAGGTATGTGAAGGACATAAATAACATTAGTAATCAAACACATTTTAGTAGCTGATGAACCACATTTTCTATTTTAATTGTTTTTTGCAAATGACTGAAAAAATGGATAAACGAAACTAAATAAAAGTTATCTATATGTAACTTATCTTATTTTGTAGTTTCGCTGCTACAGAAGCAGAGAGATAGATGTTTAAAGTTGTTTGCCTCTTTTATTACTATTTTTGTTATAATTATTTTCAATTTTATTTTTATTACCTGCCTCTGTAGGACCCGTCATGAGATTATTTTAATAAACTGTGCAAAAGAAATAAAGTCTTAATCCCCATGTTGAAGAGGAAATCTACCACTGACAATATAACACATCCAGTTGGTCTAAGCACCAGGACACTTTAAAACACAAACTAAATATATGGCTTTGAAATAGGAATGTGGCTAATGAAACTTTTTGCGGTGGAGACACTGTGTTGATTTAGAGTAATTAATTTCTTACTTCAACAGGTACGGTGTAAATTTTAGTGAAGACTAATGTTTATATTGATTATATTGATTGAGGACATTCCTAAAATAGATGAGCTTTAATGGTGTGAGGAGATGGACATATCTATAAGCTAAACAACAAAGGTCTGTACAGTACCAAAAGTATGAGAATAAATGATTTTATTTTACTGTAAAATATCAGTAGTAAAGCAGGAATATTAGCGTTTGCATTTTACTCAGCCCTTTATGCCATCAGACACAACCACAAGGGAAAGATTGCATAAAGGTTTTTCAAAATAAAAGCGGCCACTTTACCAGTTCCAAAAGATGAAAATTAAAGCACGAAATCACATTTTCAAGATATATCAGTTTACTGTTCAATTATGTTTGTTGTTGATGTTGATAACCATTCGTATGATCTAGGTGGCACCGTTATGATCAAACCTTCTACCTTTTTGGCCTGATCCTTGACATACAAAGCCTCAACTGCTAACATTATCATGACAGTTTAAAAAAAAAAAACACAATCAAAATGTGATGGTTTCAATGAAATTAAAATCTAAAATTAGCTCTTTTTATGCAACATCAGTTAATATCATGAAATCATTTACATATGAGACACTGTAAAACCAGGACAGCATCAATGCATTTTTCATGCTTTCAGGGACAAAGGTTGTTTGTCCTAAATGAAATCCTAACAAATCCTGTTTGATCTTTACAAATGAATCCAGTGTTCATTTTGAAATAAAGTAATTTGCCTGGTTATCATTATTTTGGCCACATCTGCATTGTGAATCTTTGTTTTTGAATCGCTTACTCTTCTGAAATATGCCCTATCTGTATTTGGCTTGCTGAGCCTGCCTTGGTGTGAGTGTGTGAGACTGTGTGTTTGTTATGGGCTGCGCTGCCAGTGCCCTCTGCAGTAAAACCAAAGGGAATTATGAGGCGAGTGAGCCACAGGAGAGAAAAAATGTAGACAGGAAGAGCGAGAGAACAAGAGGATCAGTTTTATTATCTTTAGCACACAGAGGGACTTATCACGGTCTCACAACAGACAAGTCTTAAAGCAAGATATCGCTGAAGAGAATATACAAACTGAATTCATAGTGATGCTTCATTGTAGGGAATTAGCTCTTTTTCAAAGTGGTTTTAGCTATTTGTCTCCTAAAAGTTGAATAATATGATGAAATAAGAACTCACATATGAGCAGCAGCTTTATATCCATTTCCATTGCGAAAATGAAATAAAACAAAGACAGTTTAAAAGTCATAATAGCTAAATCTTACAGCATCAGCATGGGGAAGTCCCTTTTGTTGTCCTTTTTAACTATTTTCATTCAGGGCTGAGCATTTAATAACGAAGTTAAAATGTGCACAGCTGCAATTTAGTTTGTTTGTGGTAATCTTTTACTTAAAAGGCAAAGGTATCTGCAATGTAGTAGTTTTTGATATGTTTTTATTTGGGGCTTCATTTTATTTTTTTTATTCTATCTCAGTATAATAATAAAAAAAAAGATTTTAATTTCAAATTTAAGAATTTATGGCCTTCATTATCAATCTGCTCACCCATATTAACAGTCTATAGAACATGCAGGACCGGATCATAAAATCATCTGATCATCTAACAGATACAACCATGGACTTTAAAAGGCATACATTTTCTCTTTCTCCTCTGTGCACACTGCCTGTTCCATCTCTCCATCTCATTACAATAAATGATGTGATGCATGACATGCACAAATACAACGTAAAACTATTATTTTCAAATGTCAGTGTTGCAGATTTTAGAAGATCCTGCAAGACCATAAAACTAAGACCCAAATTTCACAAATTTTTCAGTTTGCTTTTTGGTTTATATGGATGAAGCTGAATTCACCTTTAGGGGAGAATTTCACCTTGTTGTGGCTGAGGGCAGCACAAACCTGCAGCTCTCTGCAGTACAGGAATGTTTAATTGGCTGAACTGATCTTAAAACAGAAGTAGTGGCATATTTCAAAATCTCCTCACGCCATTTAGTAATAGATGCACAAACTCTATTAGAAACAATCTAAATGTCAAATTCCATTAGGATAATTTAGATTACAGTTTTTGTTTTGCTAATTTCTTGTTCAAAGTTGACTATTTGTGAACATTTCTATTCAACATTTTGCACCCCTGAAACTGTCCTTAATTATCAATTCACTTACAAAATAAAGAAATGTATACATTTTAATAAAGACCATTATTTTAAATAATGCCAGTTCTAATAGATGTTTATCTGTTTAAATGGGTTAACAGTTGTAATTCTCACCTTTTACAAAATCATTCCCTCATAATTTTCTGTTTATTTTATAGATGAGGTTTGACTCTCCTTCTGTGAATTTGCAGCAGCATGGGCTGTAAAAACATTTCTTCATGGATCAGTCCTGTTATGGCAGCAGCCAGAGCTCCAATAGATGGCATCACAGCACTAGGCTTGAGTCATTTTCTCTCCTCTGCTCTGCTCTCTGCTTTGCTGCGGTGGGATACTGTTCATGGACCATCAGCTGGAATATTCACCACACTCACGGAAAAAAACAAAACAAAAATACAAACAAAAATAAAATAATACACAAAAAAACAGGTGATTTAATTTTGAATAATGATATAAAATGACGCTTAGGCTCAAATTTGTATTGAGTTGCTGTTTTACATTGAATGAGGATACAGATTTCCAAGCTTTCAGTACAAAAAGTAAGATAGTTTTATATTGATTCATTTATACAGATTTTCTTAAATGCAAAATTATGTTTTCTTTAATATTCTGGTTAAAAAATCCTCCTTAGCAAAAATCTGTACGCCTTACTTGTTATCAAAACAGGTGAATTCAATATATATATCTATTTATGTGCTAATGTTATGTTCTCTTAGGGCTTAGACTCTTGATACCAGTTTGTACACACTTTAGAGTTATACATGTCACCAAATCAGAGTAATTTAATTTATCACACTCTAAAATAACCAATCTCATTTGACCCACAATGCAGTGTTGCACAAGGAATTATCAAATGAAATAAAAATGTGCACCTTCTTCCTAACATGAAAAAGTATTATTTTGGCGAGTGAAAAGAAGTGGACACAAGAGCAGCCACCTTTAAATCTGTGGCTCTCCACTGAAGAAATGTGTGTTTCAGCTGGCTGTAATGTGTTTTTGTGTGCTCAAATTCCCCGCTGCTCTGTTTCATGCAGACACTTCACACAGGAGAAAAGATAGTCAGCTTGGGTAATGGATCGTTTTTCGACAGCAAAATGTCTAAGAAAAGGGGCTCCTGAAATGACAAATGATTGTGGCCTAAAACATGTGGAGACACACGCGGAGAAGAAATGTATTCATTAGAAATTACGTGTGGATGGCGGGGAGCGCTGTGCTGGTTCTGAGTGCTGCTGAAGATTTGTGAGGGGAATTTGTATTATGAGTTTACAGAAACACAGACTTCTTGTTTATCTCAAGATAGACCTCTCCTTATTTCAAAATGTTCTGCTTAAGCATATAATCTATAATGTAATGAGCATTTTCAGGTGAAAATGTCTGAAATAATGGAGATAGATAATATTTACCTTGTATTGCGCTACATTAAAACTGGAGGGGCTCCAATATATTCTTGAGATGTATTTTCTTTTTAAATCATGCCTCCGGTCGGCTTTTGTGTGGTTGTAATTTGTCTCTGTGATGTTGGTATCACATAGCTGCACTGTAATATTTAAAAGGTGAAAAGCTTCCTGCAGGATTTTGTCTTTTTCCTCAGATAGAGGTATCATATCAGAATGACAGGCGCTCCATTAAATGTCCTTTAATGTCATTTAAATCTCCAACTGTTGTGTGTAGTCTGATAATCTCTCTCTTTGTGATCTGTGGACTAATGAGACCTCTCTGCTTCTGCCTGTCTGTGCTGAAGTCTCCAGTCTAATTTCTTTGGGCTGAAACACAAAGAATAGGCTGCAATGTGGCCTCAGTGGAGGTCCACGCTGACCGTGATTTGATTAAATAAAGAAAAAAAGAGGGTGGTGTTAGCTGGGGTAGAGCAGAAAAAAAATAGAAGCAGATTGAGAAATAGCAGCGGTGCAAAGTAGTTTCTAGGCAGTATTGATGAAAGGCTGTCATTTTAGCCAATTTAATAGATGGAGGAGAGGATAGAGGCTTAATTTTCCACTAACAGGTCACACCTTTGCATACAGGTAAAGAAAAAATAATAATATGCCAATATTCTCTCTGCTCTACTCCTCCACAGTAGTGTCATATCTGTGATTAGAACAGAAAAGAAAATCTGAAATAATGTGGATAATAATGAGGAGGGAGACCTTTAGAGTAGAATGGTGACATCCACAATCTAGCAAACATCGCTGCTCATCCTAAAGGTTAAAGCACTGCTTCGGCTTCCCTGCACGGATACAGAGATGAATATACAGAATATGTTTTCAGCGTGACGATAGAACACAAACCTAATTTTTCCCTCATAATATATTTCAAATTAAGGAAAAAAAAGGGGGCAAAAAATTTTTGTGTTTTTTTTTTTTTCTTTAAAAATAGAAAATTTTAAAAGGAAGCATGTATAATGAGATGAGGTTTTACAGGTGAACAAGCAAACTTTATTAGTCTCATTACGCAATTTATTTGCAACTCCAACATAAAAACCAAACAAATAAATAATGAGAAACATATAACTAAAATAATACATACAACTCTCATATTCCTGTAAAACATTTACTCGAGTAGGACACTGTCTGCATTCAGCTGCTTAATATTGGAAGAAGTTAGAGGCTTGAAATAGCAAGTTCTCATAATAAGCACATTACAACATCGATGTGAAGGTTCTGGCACATTACTACAATCATAGGTCACTATAATTAGTAGAATAATTTAAAACATGCTGCAGAGTGTTACCCGCATGACTTTTATATTTTTCAGACAGATGGATTTGGTTTTAACTGCACTGTAGGATGTAAACCTGGAATAAAATGTAAAACAGGGCTCCAGGATTACATCCATTCCTGGGCCATGATCTACCTTCTCATATATTTTATTTTTATTATTCAGCAAAATAAAAATAATTCTTCTAGATTTTGTGACATGAATGTTTTTCACGTTACAAATACAGTAGCTTAGTTTATTGATTGGGGGCAGAGACACATACCAGACAAACTATGCATTCTTAAGAATACTGAATAACTGAGGTCAGGTCTTCTGTCTGTTTTTTTTTTTGTCACTTCAGTTTGTCTTCATTCCTCAATGCATTAGTTGTTGTGAATAATTTTAATCTACACAACCTTCATCTTCTTAGTTTTTTCCTTTATATAGATTCTTTCATCTGGAGAAGCTGGGCCTTTGACTCGTCACAGTTGTCAGGCTTTCTGATTAAGTTGCACAAACATACAATCCATACCTCATGATTTAACTATTACTAAAGAATGTTTAGCTTGATTCTAACTTAGATTTGGATTCAAAACTTTGGTTTTATATTTATTCCTAAATGTATAGATTTTTTTTGTATCTTATACATTTATGGCCTGTCTATCTTCTTTGGTTCAAACGTACTTTACACATTGCATTCCTGGCGCTCTAATAGTGTCCAACAACTGTTTAAAACACCTTTTAGGACCATGCTGTAAAACTGAATTATGTTTTCATTTATTTTTATGCCATTTTTCTTGCTTACTTAGTGCCACATAGAACATAGTAAAATATACAATAGTTTAGCTTTTTTGAATTTTTGATGATTTCAAAAAAGGCCCATGTTACACCGTTTGTTATCTTGCCATCATGTTTGCTGGTGTATTAGAAATTGTGTGTGCACGTAAGGAAGTGAAAAGGATTCTTTGGAACATCAAGTCCTGTCATGTCTTTCAATGGTTGTGTCACTTTTCACACATTATTTTCTGAATAGTGCATGTGTATTGGGATCAAGGTTGTGGAATTCAGTGTTCTAGTGTCCCTATCTGATTTTATTTATCTATTTTTTTCCCATTTAACGGTTTTAAGCATCTGGCATGCCCAGGTGAAGGGAGTTTTCTTTAGTGCAGACAGCATAAGGTAGGGTAGGTTTAGGTAATTCTGGGTCATTGCTGCATTATTTGAGTCACATATCCACTGATTTGGTAGCTGTGCTGTATTCGTGTGGGACACAGGGAGTGTGAGAGCTGCATTACTCATGAGCAAAATTATTGGACAAAAATCTCTGTGGCAGCCTGGCTTATCTGGTTATCATATGAATAGGAAGGCGATGTCAGAGGGATATTTTTTATGCCAATGTGCCTTTCTTTACCAAGGAAACGAAAGGCAAATATACAGTAGTGCAACTGGGGTATAACTGATCTGTGCCATATTGGATTACCATCCCCGTTTTCATCTTTTCATAACAGGTGACACAGTTTTGGCTTTTCTGAAGATAAAAAGAAAGTTGCTTTATGATTTTACAACAGCATTATAGAATTAAATCAGCTGGAATCAGATTTTTGTTAAAGGTCTTAAATGGTTTCTGATTTCCATCTGCTTTAAGGGGGCTTGTGTAAGCAAGCACACCATGATATCCGGCCTTTAAATGTGCAGTTTCACAGACTACATAAGGGTTGCGCTCATACACATTTAATGTGTTACTCACAGATCAAATGCAGGCTTTCCCACTTTGTTCCATCCCCAGAGAGAGTGAGTTGATGTGTTATTAACCCCACCACCGCTGCTGCTTGTCTGCCGGCATTAACCCCATTATCCTCTCCTCTCTCCCCCTCTTTTCTCTTCTCTCCTCTACTCCCTTTTTCTTGCTGCAGTAACAAAGTTCAATGGGAGCAGTTTCCTCTCTCTCGTGCTTATTTTTTCCTCGTTTCCCTCCATCTCTCTGTAGTCAGCAGTGGCAGAGGTTAGACAAACTCGCTCTGTCTCTTCATCCACCCCTCCCTACCTCTTTCCCTCACCAGGTCCCAGAGGTGCTTTCTGTTTAACAAGTCTGGATATCTGTTTCCTAAAATCAATCGTCTGTCTTAAACGAACATCCCTGACCATCTGCTTCAGGGGCTGATGCACACACAAATTTCACCGCTATGTGGCACTGCAGTTATAATCTCAATATTTGTCGAGGGCCCCCAAGAGTCAATCCTGGGGTCCTCTTGAGGCCCCTCAGGCTGCCTGGACAGGGCCCTTGTTATTGGCCCTGCTCCCTCCCCGCTGTCTTGTCCCTCTGCTCCCTTCTCTGTTGCTTCTCTGTTTGATTAATCTCTAAATCTGTGTGACACATGGACAGGGCTTTGAGACTCTGCCAGGGAGCTGTTTATATATATATATGTGTGTGTGTGTGTGGATATGTGTAAGAAAAGTGAAATTCAGAGCTAATCTCTTTAGCAAGCTTTTAGCGGCTGCATTAGGTTTGGGCAGTAGCAGTACTACTGGAAGACTCATCTGTGATAATCTCACATCTCTGTAAGAGGCGCTCAGCTGAGTTGACCCTACGACCTTCCAGGTCAGCAATGCTCGACTTTAAATGAATTTTTTTATGCAGTCCAAAACTTGTGGCTTATTACTAAGCGATAACTTCTAAGTCATAACAGAAAATAGAAAATAAATATTTAAGCAGACCTTCCCCATTAAGAAAATTACTAACAAATTATCATAATACCAACCACCACAATGCTCTTTGCTGTTAAATGACAATCTAGAAATCTCTTCTAATGATTTCCTGAAAACAAACGTCAGGCTGGTGCCTATCTTGACAGCTGGAGATGGGCACTCCATCATTATTAAATAAAAATTCTAAATCCTGAATAGAAATCCTGGTCCATAGAGGAAGATATCACACTTCATTCGGCTGCTCTTAAATTTTCACTGAGCTATCACTCTCATCTGTTTCATCCGTTTCTCCTGGACTCTCATCCTTTCATAGATGTATGAGTCTTAATGAACTTAACTTTCTTAATGAACCTCTAAGCCTCTTTCATTGATCTTCACTGATGATTTAAGACAAGTATTGGGTTCACAATTGAAAGTCTATTCCTCATCTTTAAACCAAATTTGGTCAACATTATAGATACAGGCTCAAATTTACTCATTGGGTTGAGTAAATTTGTCCATCCATCCATCCATCCATCCATCCATGGTGGTTGTACACCCTGGACAGGTAGCCCTCAAAGAACAAGTAGAATCTCAAAATATTCAACTTTAATGACACAAAAAATAACGAATTTTCTAAAAACAATTGTAGGCTGTTGTCGACCCAACCACCATCCATCACATCGGCATAAAATTTTAAAACCCCCATATCTTATCAACCCTTCCTCTCCATTCTCCCTGAAGTCTCCATTTTCCTGTACCACCCGCCCAACACTCCCTCCACACACACACACACACACACACACACACACACACACATGCACACACACACACACACACACACACACGCACCAATTCTCCTTCACTAATTACAACCGAAGTCACAATACGATCCTGTCAATCAAACGTCCAACTATCGTTGGGATTGTCTCTCAGATCTCTGCCTGTCAGTCTTTACTGATTTCAGGCCGGGCTGTTAGAACATCTCAGCATTATTCTGCATGTGTTCTGCAGCGTTTTGGGACTGTCTGCCTTATATTTCAGCTGTTTGTTTTGAAGGTGTAGCTTATGAAGTACAGATATCAAGGAAGTGGGATCAAAGATATCAAAGAGAGATCATTTAAAACTTACTGTGCGATAGTAAATTCAAAGGTCCCTCAAACTCAAATTCAAAGGTCTCAAACATCCTCACGAGTCTTCTGTGTATACACCTTGTGTAGTCTTCCCATTTTACAAATTGCATTCTCTTTGAAGTCTCAAGCCCTTTTCACAAAACATTTCAAGGAGGGATTAAGGCACCTTTTTGCTGTCTCCATGGGAGGGGTGTTAGCTCGCCTCTGATTTACCAAGCAGGGTAGTCATAGCTAACCTGTATAAGGGCGAGCCAGCTTTGTAGGTTGAGAGAGTGATTTAGTGATGATGTATGGTTTGTGACAACACCCACCTGCAGAATTCAAAGGGTCTTCAGGCTATAAACAGAGAACTTTATTCTCAAGAGAACCCTCTCCTTATTCCTCAATATTCTGTTTAATCAACTATTTAATTTCATCCTTGAATTTTTTTTTTAAGAATAAAAAAAATGCAACGACATCATGACATCATTCTGTAATTGAAGCCCTGTTTGGAAATTCTTGCAGCTTGTTGCATATTCTGGGCAGAGCTGTTTGCATGGTTCTTCGAGAAATATGAAGCAGATGTGCTGCAGTGGGAGAGACCTGTGAAGATTTCCTGGGAGTTCTACACTTTAGGTCTTGGGAAATATAAAATGTCCTTCCCAGGAAGAATTTGTTCTTGGTCTTGCAGCCTCAGTAAAAAACAAAAACAAAAACAGGACTTAGAAGTCATTTCTGAGAAGAAAAGTAAGAAGGTGAGATGTAATATTAAGGCATTTGCTCGGCCAACACTAGAATAAGTTTCTTAGCTGTTATTGTTTCGAAAATAATAGTTTGGGAAACTTCTGAGAGATTTACGTGTAATACCAATATGAATTTCTGTATTTGTCCTCTCTCATTGATAGTTTCTGCTGCTGTTTACTACGTGGCTCTGAACAAAAGGAGAACAATCTTAGACATATTTTCATGTTGATCTCTTGAAACCTATACCCCGTTGTAAGAATGCAAAAAAAGATTCAACAAGAAGATACAGGAGCAAGTGAGAAAACATATACAGTAGAGAAGGAAAATTATTGAAGTTAGCTTTTTTTTTGAGATCCTAAAGTGGTTGGAACGAAAAATTAATCTGGTAGAAAGACATAAAATCCTCTGTGCTGAGCGAGAGTATCTAATGGGCTGTCCATGAAGACACAGAATAATCATCAACCCAAATTAGGGCCCAAACTGATGCTGACTACAGCCCAATAACCATATGATGGCATCTGCAAGAGAAGGCGCTCAAAGAAAAATAAACACATTCAAAGGCAGTGTCTTCTCCCGTGCCACAAAATCACCTGATTGTGCTGTGCAAGGGAGCCTCAAACAGAGGCCACTGAGAGAAGGAAGAAAGTTATATTTTCCGATGAGAAAAATGTTATTGTAGAAAGTCCTAATGACTTTCAGTGTTACTGGCATGGCAAGGAGATCTGGAGATATAAAGTTCAATTCTAATCGAAATGTTTAGGCAGAGTTTGTAATCAAAATGTAGATAATGTTAGAATTTGACCTTAATTGAACCTATGATTAAAATTAAATGTAACTAAATTTAAATAACAAATGTAAATAATTTGAATGTCTAAAGCTTAATACGACCCACACATCCTTTTTATTTTGTCCATGTAACAATCCTGTCGGATTAGATTATTAATAGATTTTTTATCAATGCATTTTAAATAACTCCTAATCAAACATAACCTCTTCATGGCTCACAGTGTCCTTCATAAATTATGATTTAAAGTGTGAAATCTGGCAACTGGTTGGTTAAACAGTGTTTTTTACATTTTTTTTATTTATTTTGCTGCTTCACTGCACATTTTTTGTTGCTAACTCAAACATCAACCAATAGCATCATGACACTTTAGTTGGGCTGAGGGAAAAAAAAAACTACAGAAAAATAGCAAAATCTTAATTTTTAATGCAAGTTTATTTATTTTTTTTACTTTGGTTCTTAAGCATTTTTTTTGTGATATTTGGCTGAAAATTGGCCTCACACTTCAAAATCTCATAATTTCCAGGAAAATGTCACATGTTCCTCCTCACTGAAGTGAAATGGGACTTGTGGTTTGACAGCCAGAGGATGCTTTGATATAAATCACCCAAAAGCAGGCACACACACGGACACTAACATTTTAGAGAGTGAACATGAGGTCTAATAGGGTTAATTGTCATGTGAAACAGTCACTGTAGTTAACTTCACGGCCAATCGCTCAAATATCTCTCTCTGACACACAACACACACACACACACACACACAACACACACACACACACACACACACACACTCATATTTACACAGGCTCCCGTGGGATCTGGCCTTGCCCAGATGGCTTTTCCCAGTGGCTGTGTGCACTATAGTCTGTGGGTGTGTGTGTGTGTGTATGTGTATGTGTGTGTTTTCACTGTGAAGCATGTGAGTCGAACCCTGGCAGGCCACAAGGGGCTTTGTGGTGAACACGGCGCATCTTCTCCGTCTAATTAATTTACTATTATATAGCACCTGTTTCAGGCTAGATAGAGATGAGGGCAGACACACACACACACACATTTGAACACACACAGAGTGGTAGAGGGGGAGGTGAGGAAGAGATGCAGGGATGGACGAAGTGTAGAAAATAAATGCGACAGAAACAGAGAAGGCGTGAAGGAAGGAAACCGGGTGAAGAGAGGATGGAGGGAGATGAGAAGGAGGCAGGAGGAGTAGCGAGAGCTGGTGAAGAGGAGGTGGAGGAAGGGAAACGGTAATAAATGGGTTTTAAACTGATTATATTAAGCCGATCCTTTGATCATATTCAAGGCCTTAAAATGGAAATATGTTTTCTCTGACTGGAGAAGGATTGTGGCAGAGAAGGGTGTAGCTCATTAAATTTTATTTTTAGAAATAAAAATTATATAACACAACTCTCAGTGACTGTATTGACGTAGATGTTGCACCATAAGATGTTCCAATCTGTGCATTTACTTTTTTCACTTTAGGAACTTTAACACATTGAATATTTAAAACCTTGTTGTAATTACAGTGTAAGCCCAATGGTTTTTCAGCCCTGACAGATTCAGACCAGTTCCAAATCCCTCTAACGTTCAGTACTGATCTTTACATGACCTGGCCTTCTCTGCATCTAACTGGTGAGCATAATTCTTTAAAAGCAAGTGGTTGGTTAGACTGAGCCACTAATGTCTGCTAATTCCTTTCTTGTTAGTATCAATCAGAAGATGAAACCTGGCTGGTGTACAAACACAACAAGCCTACTTATGGGTCAGCTGCATAATTGTGTACAGATTACATGTCGTGGTTTATATTGCACTATTTATGTTTTCGACACTGGGGCATAAATCATGAATACACTCACTCCTAATGTTCTCTGTTAAATACACTCCATTTAATTCAACTTTGTTTATGTCAATAAAGCCAAATCCAAACAAAGGTGATCTCAGGGCACTAGAAAGAAGAACTAAGTAACCTAATTCTAGTCCAGTTGAATACAGACAATTACAATTCAAATTGTAATATACAAGGCACTAACATAATTATTCATAAACATCAAGGTTTTATTCCATTATTTTGCTTTGCAAGCAAAAGATTTAATGTATTATTGTGATTACCCTTTGTGAACGCCAGTGGTGGCAGTATCATGCTGCAGAGGTATTTTTCAGCAGGGAAGCTGGTCAGAGTTTATAGTAAGATAGACAAACTAAATACATTCATATACAAAACCTGTAATAAACTGCAAAAGACTTAAGACTGGGACGACAGTCTACCCTCCAATAAGCATAATCATGTGTTAGAATGACCCTGTTAATGCCTTGATCTAAATCCTTGCCCAGAATCTGGGGCCAGACTTGAAAGCTGGTGTTTTCTCTGTGCAATGAAGTGATGAAGATGAGAGTGGTCGGTGGTGAAGAGATGGCATTGAGATCCAGAGAGACAGAGACAATGATGTACCTTTTACCTTGACTTTAAACCTAAATCTGAGAAGCGTATGAATAATTTGTGGATTAACTGTATACATAATTCCGGCTGGCCTTTTATAATTTCCTACATCAAACTCCCACAATCTGTCAATCAAGCAGTGAGTAACACATCCCAAGGATGAAAGCATTTTAATTATTCCATTAGTGAGAATGAGTAAAATTAATAACCAAAGATACAATAACAACTTTGCTACACAGCCACCTGATCGGTCAGCCGTGAAACACTACAAAACAATAGTATACTAGGAAAAAAGAAAAAAAAATAGAAGGAGGATAGAAGCACCCCACCTCACTCTGCTGCCTCTCATATATAACGAAAGAAGAAAGGGCGGGGAGGCTGCGCTCCCTGTATGTTGTTGTAATAAACACCAAACTGAACTAATAAAAACATGTCAGGCTGAGGGGGATTTTTGAAGTAAAGGGGTGGATGGAGATCTGGATTTTATTCAAGACAAAACACCTGTTTTTCACAACAGGTTAAATATGAACAAAACTGTTTCCAGCTTTTGGCATCAGAGCAGAGGAAAACAAATCAGTCAGCAAAATTATTCATTATCCTTGTATTATTATTTACATGCTTTTTATGGTAACTTAGCTTTGCAATCAGGTTTACCTAACAACAGCACCGACCTTCAGTCACTTCCCTGTTTTGTTTGTAGAAGCATGGGGTCTTTAAGTTATGGTGTTAGTCTTCAAAATCTTATAAGGTAATCATATTTTTGCTCATAAAAACACTGGCAACCCATTCATGTTGATTAAACAATAAGGCACAATACTATTTAGTCTCTGTGAGCAGACAAACTTTAATCTCCTGGATGTATTCAATACAAGTTTATTGCACTGTACGCACATCTTCTGCCACGGCCCTCGGCACATATGCTGTATGTAAAGGGTGTTTGGGACTTCTCCTTTGTCTTTTTTTTATTTTAACTATCTGACTTCTTAGTGAAGCTTTTAATTTGTTATTCCTTCAGGACAGGAAATTGTAAAGCAGATGAAAATACTGGCATTCAGTCCTTCATGTATTTTCCTTTTCCATAAATGTGTCTATTAAAAACAGAACAGCCTTATCAATATTTTCATCAGGTTACTAGTCTTTGTCGTAGAACAGCTTTTGCTTACTCATTGACATGGTAGTTTGCACCATTGATGTTTGGTCACCTACCCACGGTTTGGGAAATATTAAAACACGTCGCTCCATTCACTGTTAACTACACTCTTCTCTCGTTATTTGAGTCCTAAAAGTTAACTTCATTGTGTGCTGTCTGTATTGTCCTGTTAAAACTGTTCTCTTGCAAATCAAATATTAGCTTCCCTAATGTATTCCTGTGAATACTGACCCATTAGTTTAGGAGGGATGAATCTTTATAATGTAGCATGCAAGGTTCTTTTACAAAACGACCTGTTATCTCTCACCCAAGCAACCTCTGGAGGATGGCAGGAACAGATAATGGTGCTTTAAACTCTACAGTAGAAAATGGAGGTAAAGTCTGATTTTAACACACACAAAGGAATAGTGAATGCTTTTTTCATTATTTATTGCCCTAGTTTTCATTTGATCTGGATATCATTCAGCACCCATATTGTACAAGTAATCCCAAAAGACAATGGACCACCTTTAGCAATAGATTCGCATCTTTGTTTTTTGAGACAGTATCCATTCAGGTGGGATTTACGACTTGCTCATAGTGCATAACCCACATTCTCACAATTCTCAAAATATTTCCATGATTTTTAATTTGTTGAACTACGCTTTGTGTCCACACAGCATTAGCTGAAAAACCTTTAAAGCTTGCAACAAGTATGTTTGTCTATCTAAAAGCAAATCCAAATGCGAAGAAAAGATGTAATTTTTTTTTTAAATGTAGTACTTCCATGTAGATGCAGTTTGTGTTTCAGTTCTGATGAAACCTACTAAATTTAATGTGTGTATTGGGATGAAAGGTATAAAATGTACAATTTGCTGCTATCTAAGGATGGATACTTTTGCTGCAATGTGAATGTCTTATTTGTTTTCTTTTACTTTTTCAATTTCCAACATGTTTTTCCAACCTAATCTGCTTCTTTTTCCACCCAACCAGGTTTTGGAAACAAACTAAAACTATCAAGGCACGAATAGCTAAAGGGCCACAATAAGTAGTATATTGGTGGGTGTTTGGATCGAGCTAGCAAGACAACCATTTTAGGCCAGGGAAATGGTTAGTTAAATGCTAACTGCTTTTGGATTTTCCAATGAGCCGGTTGAACTACATTGTGTTATAGAGAGGTTTACATTTTTTTAATGTGTTTATATTGGTGACAATGCTGAAATTTATCAGCTGTTTGGCAACTCATGATTTCCCTAGAGGAATTTAATGTAGTTTCTGCATCTGTTTTTTCTTCCGAAAGATAAATTACTCAAATGTGTAAAACACCAAATATCTTCAAAATGTATTTATTTAAAACAAAGGTTATTGACATTTATTTTTTCTTTACTAGTAGCTTTTTTTCCTTATCTGTTTGTTTGGCATTGCCTTTTAAAACAAGGTTTTAAGGTTGTTGTTGGCATGGTAAACAGCTGTGGAAACTGGCAAAACTCTGTTGATTGGCATAGACGACAACATTTTCTTCTCACAAAAAACAGGTTTCACTTCCCATTACTATATATACTCATATGTATCAATAAATTTTAACGAACAATGACTACTTGGGGCTCAAATTCATAATTCACAGTACGTAAATTCCTGTACATAAAAATTCAAAGTGTTCCTGAGACTGTATTACTTATCTTAATCGGATGGATAAAAGGATGCGGATTTGATACCAATTTGATTCTAATTCTAATTCTTGGTCATGTGAATGGCACATCTAATTTCAGAACTATATCTAATTTTTCATACATGCATACACAGTCCACTAACAAGCTTATTAGTCCTCTAACATTTAGTCTCTCACTTTCCCCTTCTTCCCAGTTCCTCATCAATGAGTGTCTGTGGTTGTGTATATGAGTGTGTGCAGGTGATTACAGTCTGAAGGCTCCCCTACTTACTTTGGTGTGAACAATAGAGAGCCTTGAATAGAAGCTGCTCACGTGGTTTACTGTAATAGCCTTGCAGGACCAGACATTTACTCACAAGATTGTATTTGTGAGAGAGACTGTGTGTGTGTCCAAAACATATACCAGCAATGTATGTGTCTGTTTGCTGTTTAATTAGAGACATAATCTTACTATGATTTAATTCACCATAGAGGGGGCAAGATATAACGACATAAAAAGAATAGGTTCTATGTGCTTACACAGGTTAGTGGGGTTTTAATGGTGCCCACGACACGTACGATGGTCTGAAACTTGTACAATTACAGTTTATTGAAATAATGTGAAAGTGAACAATCATGTGATACTTTACTATCCATCTACAGAGAGGAAATTTTGTGAAATCTCCAGAAATCTCCTCCATGGTTCCTTTATATCATCGCACTGTGTCTCACACAAAGCCAGCAACCAAACAAACCATGGTTCCTAATACAAAAAGAATTATAACGTGTTTTCTGTACGTTTGCTAATTTATAAAGCAACAAAAGTTTTTTTCCAAATAGGGACTTCATGATAAACTAATCAAGAACTAACCGTTATTTAACCATGATCTAATGGTGGACTTAATTTCTAATTATGAGGCTGGTCATTAGAAAAAGTTTAGTTGAAACAGTACAAAATGATGAACTAGTTACCATTTTAGTCGTAACAAGGAAATGCTTAGCTAATGGTTAGATAGCTGTTAACTAATAACAAACTACTTCATGTTTTTTCTCATTATTAGGAGATGCACACAGTGGTTTGTTATGTTATGTTATGTTATGTTTTCACTTGTCGTTAAAACTTGTTAACTTGATGGCTAGTTAACTATGAAGTATGATGAACTTGTTAACATTTTATCTATCATAAGGAAAAGCTGAGCTGATGCTTGGCAACCTATGAACTAGTGTAAACTAGTTAATGTTTTTTAGTCATCAAAGGTAATTGCCTAGTTCATGGTTAGTGAACACTGAATACTTAACATTACTTAACATTACGAAATACTATTTTTTAACCCATTATTAGGAAACGCGTAGTTGATAGTTAACTATGGTTAATGATAAACTAGTCAACATTTTTCCTGATTATTAGGCAATATTTAGTGGATGATTAGTCAACAGCAAACAAATGAAGAATTAGTTAACATTTTTTCGTCATTGGAAACTGTACAATTAATGGTTATTTTACCATAAACTAAATTACCTAACATTCTTTCCATTCATTATGAGGAAATGCTCAGTTGGTGATTAATTACCTATGACGTAATTATGAACAAAACTTTTTCATAACCTTGTCATTAGTGCTCAGTTCATTGGCCAGTGGTTGCATAAAGGGCTAAATAAATACTGAAGTTGGTGCAGTATTCTACTCCACTGCCATTAGTTAGGTATTTCATGGTTATTTAACCATTACTTCATAATTAGGTAAACTTTAGGTACACTTTTTAAAAACTAAGCATTGTTGTAAATTTGTGAGAAAACCTAAGAGGGGCATTTATACAAATATTTTTCTTAACAGTCACAGTGAAATCAAAACCAAGAACAGAATTGATAATGCTAGAAAATAGGGTTGAAAGCAACAAGCGGCTTCAATTTAGTGAAATCTACTTGATTCCATGAAGGATGTAACTACTTCATTGACCACTACAAAAATGACGTGTCTTATTTAGTGTATGTGCGTCTTTGTTTAAATTATGTGTTTGCTGTCTTATAAGCTAACTTCCTCCACCAGTTAAGATCATGGTGCAACCCATAGTGTTAGATAGAGATAAACCCAAACCTCCCAACAGTCTTTCTATTTCAGATATTTGAAGCTCTCCCTTCCTTGGTCTACATCTCTTCACCCGCTTCCTCATTGTCTTGAAAGGATTTCAAAGGGGGACACGTTCAAAGTGGGGGATGCAGACGGGGGGAAGAGTTGGTATCTTTCAGCCAAGTCTTTAGCAGACAGTTAATGTACAGAGAGATAATACCACATGTCCACAGACAGCCTCTTTATGTCCACTGTGTTCTTACCAGCTTGTCTGCAGCTTGGCAATGTTTACACACTCTAATAACAAGTGGCGTCTTTCAGGGACTTTCGGTTTATTCACCATTCAAGCACCAGTCCAGCTTTAGCCTAATCCCCTCCTCCTCCACAGCTTGCCATCCCCATACAAAACATAAGATTTCAATTTTTTTATTGTAATTGCTTGATTTTTAATTCCATGCATCCCATCAAGCCAAGATTGGAGTTCTGGCCAGATTTTTGGAGAGGGAGACCATCTGGGGACCACTGGACAGTAAAGATTTTGGGGCATTTAAGACACAGATTTTGGAGGCTTGGATACAGAAATGGTCGGAAGTGAAGTAGTTTTAAAGTGGTCTGTGTGGCTACGATAAAAAGTAAGAAATTAAAACGACTTAGCTTTTGAACTGCTGTGGACCGCCTCCGTTGTGGGCGCTCAGATTGCAGACATAATCTTTTGTGACGCCTGCTGAGGCATAGATGGAGAGTTGGAAGTAGCAGAAATTGGAAAAAATATCAAGCTTTTGTATGACATAAATGCTGCGTTTATTGTTAGGCTTCTGTGTGGCCATGGAGCAGCAAACTGTTGTTTGTGCTACACATGCTTTATTTCCCTTACAGTTTTCAGGATCTATAGTTGAATGACCAAGCATTATTTTTACAACACACTGTATGTGTCTTCATTTACCTGTTCTGGGTAGTGTACAGTGTTAGTTTTCAGCCATGCATTGTGGTTTACATGTTGATTAGAAAGTTCAGTTTTGATCTTATCTGAGCAGGGAATCCTTTCCACATGATTGCTTGTCCCTTCTTCGAATTTTGCTAACTTTCTATTCATGTGTACAGCTAAAGGGTTGTGTTTCAACCAAATTTCCCCTAAGCTGTTGATCTGTGTAGCTCATCCAGAGTTACCATAGCAGTCTTGGCTGCTTCTCAGATTATTGCTTGAATTCTTCAGTCCATCAGTTTAGATGCAGAACCATATGTGTTGTGGTTGGTTCTGTAGTTTTGCCATACTCTTTCCTTTTTCTGATGATGAATTGAACAGGGCTCTTTGAGATGTTGGAAACTGGGGATATTGTTTTCTAACCTAACCCTGCTTTAAACGTCAACCCTGACATTTCTGCTGTCTTCCTTGGTCATGATAAATGGTAAATTACCTGTACTTGTAAAGTGTATGTAGTCATTCACCTATTTACACCCTGACAGTGGTGAGCGACATAATAGCCACAGCTGGCCTGGGGCAGACTGACGGAAGTGAGGCTGGGGTTTGAACCCCCGTTGCCACCCCCACCCCAGTCATTATGTTACTGTTTGTGGTTTGATGTTCTCCACCAAACCTCTGAACAACTCACAGAACAGCGCTATTTACTTTTTCACAATACTCTAGGTTATCTTGCTTATTCCAGTTTTATTTATAATAATAATAATATATATTTGTAGTTTTTTGATATGTTCCAATTGGCTCTTACTTGTAGAATACCTGTAATACCTGGTTCTATGAAAGAATGTGTAATTTACCTTTGCCAACATTATCAGCATCAAGCCATCTGGTCCTCTTGCTGAAGTGATCTTTCAAGTAGAATTTGCCCATATTGAGTTGATTTACAACAATGTAGATATAATGCACATTCACACTACGCCTTTTTCATCCCACCCACTGTACAAACAGGGCCATCATCCTCAAGTGGCCAAAAAAAGGCTTTGATTTCCTTTTTAATTTAGCTTCCGCTGGATGCTGGGACGGCTTCCAGAATCCTGTCTCTCACACCATCTCTCCTCTTGTCTCTTGCACACCTGTTAGCAAACCACAGATGTGCACTTGCAGTGCAATATCTGTGTTCGAACAACAGCTCCATCTCCATCATCAAACCCAGGATGAGCTAAAACAATCAGACAGCATTTATACTGAGAGCAGGCCAGCTGCACTGCCCATTACCTCCATTCACACTCAAACACACTCACACACACACACTCTTTCATAGCTGACAGACCCACAATGGAAGTGGATATGAATAAACTGAATATGACCACTAGAGAGTTGTTATTCTTCAATTCACATCGCTCATTAAGGTTTATGCATTTATCTTCTACTAAACATCATTAAGCTGCTTTGATCACACCTTAACAAATGACGCGGTGGCCTCCAACAAAAGTGGGATTTTGGGACAGCCATAGTATCTGTTATTTGCTTCTTTAAAGCTTGATAGCTAATGAGAATCATGAGTGTTAATTGTTGAGTGGGAGTGTGGCCATACCTTTACCACCACATTGTTACTTCTTTTTTTATGATGCAAGAAATGCTAAAGAGCTCCTGTCTCTGTAACACAGAAGGTAACAACCAGGATGAAAATGAAGCCGGAAACAATTATGTAAGGTTACAGGCCACACTTAATTGACACCAGCAGCAATTCTTAAAGTCCAGACTCTGATCTGGATTTAGACGGAAAGGCAAGTCAAGCCGGACTCAACCCACACCCGTATGCTGTGTTCCTTTTCATAATCCGATTCATAATTCCGACTTTTGGGGGCGTTCCAGTTGAAATGTTTTACTTGGAGGTAAGAAATTCCAACTTCACCATGCACCATTAGTTGTAAGCCACAGTCACCTGAGGCTTAATCCAAAGCCATTTGGAAGATACCTGAACACAGCACAGCATGCTGCCATGACAGCATTCATTAATTATAACAACGTTCAAGTTCAGTTCGGTTTTTAATTCTACTCAGTTTATTTAGATAGAGTCAATTCACAACAAATGTCACCTCAATTCACTCTACAAGACAAACAGATCCAGTTTATATAAAGAAATATACACAACTAAGGTTTAGAAATACTTTCTTATTTAATGGTTTTCTTTATTTTCATGACTATTTACATTGTATGTAGAATCTCACTGAAGGCATCAACACAGTGAATGAACACAAATGGAATCATGTAGCAAACAAAAAATTGTGAAAGAACTTTAAATATGTTTTATATTTTAGACTCCTTAAAGTAGCCACCCTTTGCTGTGATGGCTGAAATATTAACCTTTGGGCGTCTCTCATTGAACCTCTGGGAGGATCTTTCAAGACTCCAAAACCATTCCAAGTGACCTCCCCAGGAATCTCATGGAGAGAACGCCAAGAGAGAAAAGCAGTAATTAAAACAAAGGGTGGCTATTTTGAAGAATCTAAAATATAAAAATGTTTAGAGTTACTTTACACCTTTTGTTTCCTACATAATTCAGTGTGTGACCTTCCACAGGTTTGATGCCTTTGATGAAAATCTACAGTGTAAACAGTCATGGAAATAAGGAGATTCATTAAATGAGAAAGTGTATCTAATACTTTTGACCAGTAGTGTATATAATCAAATCAACTGAAATACATAGACATCTCTCAGGTAAATTCTAGTTATAATACAAGTTCAGTTTATGATGCCAAGTGGTAAGAGGTCTTCAGCAAAGCTAGCCCAGCCGATTGCATCGAGTCACATACTTTGCAGCATTCCCTCCTCCTGAATGAGCATGTGGTGACAGGGGACAGCTGATTGCATCAAGCCGAAACAAAAAATGCTTAGTTTATGAAGTTGGAGAACAACTCTTTCTGTAAGGTTTGTCCACAGATGATTATCTAGAACCTCAACGAAAAGTTATGTTATGAGCTCAACCTCTTATATCAAATCAAAGGAAAAGCAAGCTACTGTGAGCCTTTCACTCCTGCAAACATATCCCTGTGTATCCCTGAGTCAGGTAGTCCTTTAGAAACCAATGAAAAAGCTATTTTAGGTATTTTAGGTGAGGCAATATTAGCTTTTTAAATCCCAGTAAGTTAGTTAGTTGGTGGAGTAGGGAAAGCTTTCCAGAATCTTGCAGGAAATATCAGTTGCTAATAAGCTGTAGTGTTAATGTTAAGCTCACACCTGGAGAGTTGTGGAGAAGTGTTTTTTTATTTTCATATTGAGTAGGTATGCTGCTATTTTGTTACGAAAATATCCTAATGATAAACGACAGGCACAACCAGTCTTTACGTTTCTTATAAGATTTTTTTGTTGCTTTTGATTGGCACATTATCATGTTATGGCAAAACATGCCTATAGACTTCTTTATTACTTCAGCTTAGATGTTATTTTCCTTTCTTTATATTTTGTGCTGTTCAAATGGAGCTGAGCCTGGGCCCTACAAGCCCTACCTGTTCTGTGGTACGTGTTCTGTGGTATAGTGCTGGAAGCTGTCCTTAATGTCATTCCTCTCAAGTTTTGCAGAAGAATCTTTAGCAACACTTTTCAGTCTGCCTCAATCCCCAGTGACATTAAGATAAGTGAGGTGGATGGCATTGATCATCTTGTACCAATACAATGCTTTGCTGGGAAACCGAACGTGCTTCTTACCTTGTCACACGCCTAAACTACCTGAACTTTGCTGCAAAAAAGGTTCACTGTTCCATGGCAACAGCTCATGAGTAGTGATGACTGCAAAGTTGACAACTTAACTGAGTCAACTGTTCTGCCTTTGATAGATAAATATATGATTAGCTACATTACACTGGGCTGGCTGCACGGTGGCGTAGTTGGTAGCACTGTTGCCTTGCAGCAAGAAGGTCCTGGGTTCAATTCCCAGCCAGGGGTCTTTCTGCATGGAGTTTGCATGTTCTCCCCGTGCATGCGTGGGTTCTCACCGGGTACTCCGGCTTCCTCCCACAGTCCAAAACATGCCTGTTAGGTAAATTGGTCACTCTAAATTGCATTTAGGTGTGTGCATGGTTGTTTGTGTGTTGCCCTGCGATGGACTGGCGACCTGTCCAGGGTGTACCCCGCCTCTCGCCCATAGACTGCTGGAGATAGGCACCAGCTTCCCCGCCACTAAATTACACTGTATTGGATTATAATTTAGAGTGAATTTGGCTGCATATAATTGGATCTGATTCAGAGTAAACTGTTTGGATTCTAAAGACATGAACTGAATTGATTTGAGTTGGATTTGGACCAAATCAGATATAACTTGACATGAATTGGAGTGGCTTCTCCTGTAAAATAAAATTACATTCATTAGGAATTGTTTCTATGTAAATAGATTAAACTTAATGGAACTGAAATGTTATGGCAGTTTTTTATAGTAGAAGCAATTATTACTATTACCTAAAAATTCCTTCTAACTTTTTAATAGAAACATTGAAAAAAAAAGGACTAGTAACTGGTAATATATACATATATATCATATCATATATATATATATATGCGTTTATATATGTATAGCCTATATATATATATATTATATATGCGTTTATATATGTATAGCACTATACATATATATATATATTATATTATATAATAATATACATATATATATATATGTTATTATATATATATATATATACTATATATATATATATATATATATATATATATATATATATATATATATATATATATATATATATGAATGAATTAATTCATTCATTCATCTTCTATACTGCTTAGTGGGTCGCATAGTTACGATATTCTATACAATCTTCTAAAACGCATAGTGGGTCAGAGAGGGGCGGGGTACACCCTGGACAGGGCAACACATGTATGTGTATATATATATATATATATATATATATATATATATATATATGAAATGTGTAGCACTGAGCAAACGTTCTAGGCAGGTGTGAAAAAATCCTGTAAACAAAAAACACTTTCAGAAATAAATGATGATTGTTTATTTTTTATCAATTTACAAAAGCCAGTTTTCAAGGTTAGAGTCTGAAAGAGAGCACAATTACAGTAAAAGATCACTCAGTAGCTATGTCTAGGAGAGAGACAGGGTTAAACACTGAAAGACAGGGCCATGTGGGTAGAAGGTGAGCATTAAGTTGTTGCCAGCAGAAGCTTGGACGATGCCCCTCTCCAGAAAGTTAAAGGGTAACACAATCAGGCGGGTGTAGCTTCTAGAAGAGAAAAAAGAGAACAAAAATTTAAAAAGCTAAAAAAAACAGCAAAAAATGAAAAAATTGGAGAGCATTGGAGGAAGTAGCAAAAGGGGTCTTTAGTCCTCCAGCAGCCTAAGCCTATACACATAACTCGAGATAGTCAGGAAAACCTAACCCACTTAACAAATAAGCTTTAAACAAAAAGGAAAAAGTTTTAAGCCTACCCTTTAAAAAAGGGACGGGTGTCCGCCTCCTGACAAAAACTGGGGGGTTTTTCCCACAGGAGAGGAGCTGAAAACTAAAGGATCGCCCCCCCATTCTATTTCCCAAGACTCGGGACCATAGTAAACCCCGCGTCTGGAAGAAGTGGTCTTTTTGGAACATATGGACCAATCAGATCTTGATGTATGATGGAGCTAGATCTTTAAAGGGGTTTAATGTGAGGAGGAAAATTTAAATTCTATTCGGGGTTTTAAAGGGGCCATAAAGGGAAGCAAAATAGGAGAAATATGACTTCTTTTTAATCATCAGAACTCTTGCTGCAGCATTTTAAATCAGCTAAGGCTTTTAACGGGCTTTTGGACTCCTGATAGTAAAAGAATTACAATAGACCAGCTGAAATAACAAATGCATGGGGCTAGTTTTTCAGCGTCATTCCGGAAGGATTTTCTAATTCTGGCAAGTTTTCCGGGGGGAAAGAAGGAAATCCTGAAACCTTTTAATAGGGATTTTAAATGACATTCCCCGGGCAAAAAAAAACCAGGTTTTTTTACTTTTTTTACCGGAAATCCGTTTTAATGCCATCCAGGTTAAGTGATTGACTAAGCATTTTTTTTTCAAAGACTCCCCGGGCCAAAGACGACAACTTCTATCTTGTCTGAATTTAGAAGCAGAAAAATTTAAGTCATCCCCAAATTTTATATCTTCAAGCATGCTTGTAGTCTATCTAACTGGTTGGCTCATCAGGATTTATCGATAAGTAAAGCTGAGTATCATCAGCGTAACAGTAAAATTTTAAACCTATGCGCCTGATAAGTTGACCTATTGGAGCATATACAGGGGGGGGACAATGAAACTGAAACACCTTTCATTTTAGTGTGGGAGGGTTTTCATGGCTAATTGGACCAGCCTGGTAGCAGTCTTCATGATTGCACATTGCACCATAAGAGCAGAGTGAAAGGGTTTCAATTAGCGGGGTAAGAGCACGTTTTGCTCAAATATTGAAATGCAAACAACATTATGGGTGACATACCAGAGTTCAAAAGGGATAAATTCTTGGTGCACGTCTTGCTGGCGCATCTGTGACCAAACAGCAAGTCTTTGTGATGTATCAAGAGCCACGGTATCCGGGTAATGTCAGCATACCCCCAGAAGGATGAACCACATCCACAGGAGTAACTGTGGATGCAAGAGGAAGCTGTCTGAAAGGGATGTTTGGGGCTAACCCGGATTGTATCCAAAAAACATAAAACCACGGCTGCCCAAAAACGGCAGAAATTTAAATGTGCACCTCAACTCTCCTTTTTCCCCCAAACTGTCCGTCGGGAGCTCCACAGGATCAACATACACGACGGGCTGCTATAGCCAAACCTTTGGTCACTCATGCCATTGCCAAACGTCGGTTTCAATGGTGCAAGGAGCGCAAATCTTGGGCTATGGACAAATTGAAGCATGTATTGTTCTCTGATGAGTCCACCTTTACTGTTTTTTCCCACATCCCGGGGGTTACGGTGTGGAAAACCCAAAGAAGCGTACACCCAGACTGTTGCATGCCCAGAGTGAAGTATGGGGGTGGATCAGTGATGGTTTGGGCTGCCATATCATCGCATTCCCTTGGCCCAATTTTTTGCTAGATGGGTGCGTCATGCCAAGGACTACTGAACCATTCTTGAGGACCATGTGCATCCAATGGTTCCCCAAACATTGTATCCTGAAGGCGGTGCCGTGTATCAGGATGACAATACAACAATACACACAGCAAGACTGGTGAAAGATTGGTTTTGGGAACATGAAAAGTGAAGTTGAACATCTCCATGGGGGCACAGTCACCAGATCTAAATATTATTGAGCCACTTTGGGGTTTTTTTAGGAGGCGAGTCAGGAAACGTTTTCCTCCACCAGTATCACGTAGTGACCTGGCCACTATCCTGCAAGAAGAATGGCTTAAAATCCCTCTGACCACTATCCAGGACTTGAATATGTCATTCCCAAGACGAACTGACGAAACTGCACGCAGTGGGTAGCACTGTTGCCTTGCAGCAAGAAGGTCCTGGGTTCGATTCCCGGCCGGGGGTCTTTCTGCATGGAATTTGCATGTTCTCCCCGTGCATGCGTGGGTTCTCACCGGGTACTCCGGCTTCCTCCCACAGTCCAAAAACCCAAATATTTTTGAGGTTCACTGAGCTTCTGGCAAGCGGAGCAGCGGCACTCTACGGGATACTGCGCCGGAGGCATCAGAGGGGAAAGCGAGCTGGCGCCCTGGTAAAGAGGACTTCGCACACCACTGCCTTCAATACATCTGGCAAATGTCCGCTCTCTAAGCAACAAGATGGACGAGCTACTTCTTCTCACCGGTAAAAAACTCGGCACTCCGCAGATCAGCGGTTTTCTCTGCTTCACCGAGACTGGCTGAGTGACAACATCCCGGACCGCGCACTGCTGTTTGCCGGACTTCCAGCTGCTCAGAGCGGAATCGCAGCGCGGCGCTATCAGGGAAGAGCGAGGAGGCGGAATCTCTTTTTATATAAACGAAGCTTGGTGCAGAGACATAAAAGTGCGCTGGGAAAAACATGTAGTCCGGATCTGGAGTCATTTTCCATAATCTGTAAACCGTTTTACTCACCGGGAGAGTTTCCTCGTTCATAATAATCGGCTCATATTTTCCTCCGCATGGCTGCACTTCTGCCGCGGAAAAACATCTTGCTGAGCTGATTACAGACGTGGAGAAAAAACACCCTACCTCTTCATCATAATACCCGGTAATTTTAACAGCGCAGATCTCTCTAATGAGCTCCCCAATACAGACAGCATATAAGTGTCCCACCAGAGACAAAACCACCCTGACCATTGTTTTACCCAGCTTTTAAGGACTCATATCATGCTGTTACCAGGGCTGCTCTGGGACTTCGGACCATTGCCTTATCCACCTCATCCAACTTACAGACAGAAACTAAGAGCTTCCAAACCCACGGTTCACACTGTTAAAAAGTGGACTGAGGAATCAAAGCAGATGCTACAGGCCTGCTTTGATGCACAGACTGGACTGTTTTTGAACCCCCACCCCCCCCTCAGCCACTGATTTAAACGAACTAACTGATGTGGTGACATCATACATCATTTTCTGTGAGAACATGTGTTTGGAGACGCAGACTTTCTGCACCTTTGGGAACAACAAGCCATGGTTTACTCCACACCTCAGGAATCTGCGCAGGACAAGTAAGAAGCTCACAGCAGTGGAGATTGGGCGCGGTACAGGCAGGCCAGGAACAGACTTACCAAGGAGATCAAAGCAGCCACGATGAAGCTACAGTGAGAAGCTGAAAAACAGCCCTTTCTACTGGTGACACTTCGGCTGTATGGACTGGTCTGAGAAACCTGACTGCCTACAGAAGCCCCACCACCCTTCCTAAACAAAGTCCTCGCCTGCCCAACCCTCTGAATGCGTTCTACTGCAGACATGACAAGAGCCATTCACACCTCAAACCAACTCCTCCACATCCCATTCAGGAACAGGTCGACCAGTAAAGCAGAGCCCTCCCAAAAAAAAAAAAAAAAACCCTACGCCCCCCCGGCGCCCCTCAACCCCCACCCTTCAGATCCTCTGCCTGCACTAAAGATCGCTGAGGATGATGTAAATAGGCTCTTTCAGCGCAGAAAACAGAAAGCTGGAGGACCTGATAACGTCTCCCCCATCATGCCTGAAAGCCTGTGCAAATTCAACTTGCTCCAATCTTGACTCGGATCTTCAACAAGTCACTGGGAAGTGTGAGGTCCCCTCCCTCTTTCAAACGATCCACCCATCATCCCAGTGCCCATAACCCACCATCCTAGGATTAAATGACTACATGCCTGTAGGCCCTGACGTCTGGTGGTCATGAAATCCTTTTGAGCGGCTGGTGTTGAAGCACCTGAAAGACATCACAGGCCCTCTACTGGACGCCCTGCAAGTTTGCTTACCGAGCAAACAGGTCGGCAGATGATGTTGTTAACTTGGGTCCTACACTTACATCCTGTAACACTCTCGACTGCCCAGGGACCTTAGCTCCAGGATCCTGTTTGTAGACTTCAGCTCGGCCTTCAACACCATCATACCAGACATCCTCCACCAGAAGCTCACCCAGCTCAACGTCCCAGCCTCCCACCTGTCCAGTGGATCAACAGCTTCCTGACGGACCGACATGCAGCAGGTGAGACTGGGGAGCATCTTCTCCCGAACCAGATCAATAAGTACTGGTGCCCCCCAGGGGTGGTTCTATCCTCCACTCCTCTTCTCCCTGTACACAATTGACTGCACCTCAGCGGACTCGTCCCGTGAAACTCCTTAAGTTTTTGCAGATGACACCACTGTCATTGGACTGATCCAGGACTGTGATGAGTCCTGCATACAGACAGGAGGTGGATCGCCTGATACAACTTTGTAAGTCAGAACTGCCTGCGAACTAAACCCCTCAAGACTGTGGAGATGGTTCTGTGGAACTTTTGGAAACACCACCTCCATACAACCCCCTCACCATCCTCAACAACACCGTGTCGGCTGTGGATCACTTCAGGTTCTTAGAACCACCATCTCTGAGGACCTGAGATGGTCTTCACACATAGACACTGTTCGAAAGAAGGCCCAGCAGAGACTGTACTTCCTGAGTCAACTCAAGAAGTAACAACCTTCCACAGGAGCTGCTGGTCATCTTCTACACTGCATCATTCAGTCTGTCCCGTCTTCAATCCATCTCAGTGTGATTTGTTCATCACAAAACAGGACAGTTCCAGACGGAGAACAACGAACAATCAGGACTGGCAGAGAGAATCATCAGGGCTGACTTCCCTCCATCCAGGACTTATACAGGGCTAGGTCAGAAAAGAGCTGCTAAAATCTCTGCAGACCCACACACCCTGCACATAAACTGTTTAGAGTTTTTCCTGCTTCAGCTGACGCTACAGAGCGCTGTTCACTAAAACCAGCCGCCACAGAGTACAGTTTCTTCCCCCAGGCATTTTGGTCTGTTGAACATTCAATAAAGTTACAAAAGAACAGCATACAGATGTTGCAATGCACCTTTTTATTTATATAATGTGTATATTTGTACATTGTAAAAATGTATATTCTGTAGTTGCAAAAACCAAAAACCAGAAGAGCAAAGTGTACAGATCAAATTCCTTGTTTGTATGTAACAAACTTGGCAATAAAGCTGATTCTGATTTCCTGATTCTGATTCTGATTCTGAATTGACGCTGTATTGGCCCCGCAAAAGGAAGGCCCTACACATACTCATACATATATTGTGGGTCTAAAACCAGGTGTCCTCGTTTTCATTGTCCAACCCCTTGTATATAGTAAAGAAGAATTGGCCCAAGTACTGAACCGTGTGGTACTCCACAATTACCCTGGAGTTTAATAGATGATTTATCATTTACATGAAACAACTTGGAATCTGTCAGACAAATAAAGATTTTAAACCAGCACCTATTGCTGTTCCCTAAACCCTGACAGCATATTCCAGCCTTTCTAAGAGAATACTTGTGATCGACTGTATCAAATGCAGCACTGAATCCTAACAGAACCAAGTACAGACACAAGTCCCTATTATCTAAGCAATAAGAATATCATTAGTGACTTTCAGCAGAGCTGTCTTCAGTGCTATGATGAGCATCTGAAGCCTGACTGAAACTCTTCAAACAGATCATTGCTTGTGATAAATGCTCACCACGATTTTGATCTAGCAACTATGTAGTTCTCAAGAATTTTAGATAAGAACAGAAGGAATTGGATATGAGGTCTAGTAATTTTCAAGTCATCTCGATCAAGCTGAAGGTTTCCTTAAGTAAAGGTTTAATTACAGCTACCATTAAAAGCCGTGTGGTACATATCATTTACTTAAATAACTTAGATGGCATATCCAAATGGGGCTGGTAATCAGAGTCACGAACACTTCCTTAATAATTTGGTTGGGATTGCGGTCCTAGACATATCGATGAATACCATGATAATGCTTTCTAGATGAAGCTATATTCCTGATAACTCTAGGAAGAAGCTCCATCAGGATCAAAACGTCCCACAGGACACAGATTAGGTTCTACAGTTACTTCCAGTGTTGTCTGCGACTTGGTGTGAGGATGAAGTAATCATCTTTCGGGGAGATGTCAAGAGTTTTGATTTTTATTAAATTAATGTTTATATTCTAAGAAGAATCCCATAAAGATCTAGGAAGTGCGAAGATCTAAGGGATGGATGGCTCGGGGACAGTAGCTAGTGACTCTGTGTAAGGTTTAAGGCAACTGTAGCAATGGTAATCAAGAGGAAAGCTAGGATTATGTCTTGTTTCTCGGCCCGCGTTGCTATTTTAATGATGTCTAATAAGCTGTTCCGGCTTGGCGAATTGGTCTTTTTATTAATCACAGACGTATACTATTTTTCGTCCGATTAAAGTAGGGAATCCGTCTGGTGTGTTGCAGAGGCGCCATTTTTCTTCTCTAATCTTGATAACATTGTGCTTTAAAAGTACGGTCAAGGCTCTGAATAAAACCAAGGGGGAGTCCTGCCTCCTATGAAATGATTACCTTCTTTTTCAAGGGGGCTGCATTGTGTCTAATGCCCACACAATGATGGTAGGTAACATCTATTGAATACAAGTAGAGTCAATTTGTGAAGGGGAAGAAACAAAAATTATTGCCCTCCACTGTCTTTTTCTGGTATAATGAGGAAATTAAAAGTGGAACAGATTCTTTAATGGTTGTCACGGCATTGTCTGATAATGATCTATGAAATTTTCTTTGAGGTGTGGAGTACTCAGTTAAATTAAAATTAAAATTAAATTAAACTTTAATTAAATTAAAGGTTATTAAAAATGGTCAGACAGCACAGGGTTGTGAGAAAATATTGTTATGTCTTTACACTCAATGACCATAGTTTCCCAGCACTAACGGTCCAGAAAATGAAGACAAAGGGTGGGTAGGTTTTTTAATGTTTTGAGCAAAGCCAACTGAGTCTAAGATAGGCATTAAAAGGCTATATTTAGGCTATCACTTTCAGTGTCAACATGAATGTTTAAAATCCACCCACTATAATAATCCTTGATCTGTATTTCAACACTAAATATCAGATAAAGGTCTGAAACTGATCCTAAAAATTGAGAGTAAGGGCCTGTCGATGAGTACAACACAACAAACAGAACGTTGTTTTAAGTGGCTTTGCAATTTGGATGAGGAAATTAAGCATAAATATTCCAAAAGAGTTGTGGGGCTTTTAATTGGTCTGGGACTAATCAATAAATCAGACTGAAAGATGGTTTTGCAACTCCTCACCGCCGGTATCTTGTGAGGTTGGGGTAGGTGGGAGCAATAGCAGAAGGCGAATAATTAGTAGAAGTTGTACCCAGGTCATTTAAATTGTATAACGCATCTGGATTCCCGTTCATCTTAGACCGTGACCAGGCCCGTGAGGGGGGGGGGGTGGGGGGGGGTTTTTTCTGGGGTGATTCGCAAATTAAATAATTTCTGTTGTCACCAATCAGGTCACTAACTAGCAAAGTCTTTGTGAAGAGAGAGAAACTTATGTTCAGTAAGGCCACATTTAATTGTTTTAATTTTTATTTTTAGTCTGAGTTGTGTTTATTTTTATGAGATTTTCATGATTTCGATTATTTTTAATCTATTCAAGTTTTGGCCGTGGGCGAGACCTGTCTTAATAGGGCTAAGGGTGGGTAGCAAACAGAATGCTGCAGAGAGGAGTTTAAACTACACCCTGCTCCTATCTGACACCCACCTTTTGTTACAGCATTTTTTCACACACTGCCTTAAAACTTTTTGCACAGTACTGTTATATATGTACATATGCTATAATAATATATCTATAATATATATATATATATATATATATTATAATAAATATATATATATATAATATATATATATATATATATATATATATTATATCACTGATTCCACCCCCATTTGAGCTTCACTCTGGTCGATGCAACAGTCTGGGTGTACGTTTTCTTGGGGAGCTTTCTCCACACCGTAACTCGCCCGGAGTGTTGGGAAAACAGTACAAGGTGGACTCATCAAGATGAACAATACCATGTTCACATTGTCCACAGCCCCAAGATTTGCGCTCCTTGCACCATTTAGAAACCGACGTTTGGCATTGGCATGACGTGCCAAGAGCGTTTGGCTATAAGCAGTCCCGGCCGTGTATATTGACTCTTTGTGGAGCTCCCGACGGACAGTTCTGGTGAAACAGGAGTGTCCTATTGTGTGCTATGGTGGGGGCACATTTATTCTGCCGTGATTTGGGCAAGCCTCGACGGAGTTCGGGGTTTTAATGTTTATTTGGATTACCCAAGTCGCCTGGTTAAGAACGCCAAACATAACCCCTTTCAGGGACAGCTTCCTCTTGCGTCCACAGTTAACTCCTGTTGATGTGGTTCGTCCTTCTTGTGATGTATGCTGACAATTACCCGGGACACCGTGGCTCGTGATACATCACCAAGACTTGCTGTTTATTGGTCACGATGCACAGCAAGACTGGCACGCAACAATTTGGTCCTCGTTTGAACCTGGTAGTCACCTCATAATGTTTGTGTGCTATTTCATATTTTGTGAAGCAAAATTGTGCTGTTACCCTGCTTAGTTGAACCTTCACACTCTGCTACTATAAACTAGTGCAGATGTGCAATCAATGAAGAGCTGGCTACAGGCTGGCCAATTTAGGCCGTTATTTGAAAAAACCACCTCCGCACACTAAAATGGCTAGGATGTTTTCAAGTTTGATTGTCCAACCCCGTGTATATATATATATATATATATATAATATAATATTATATATATATATATATATAGTATATATATATATATATATATTGTAATATGTATGAAATGTGGGGGTTGTGATTACTCTTTTGGGGCCCGATAAGTATGATTTTGTATATTATTGGTTGTTACTGCTTCTAAACTGCCTATTGACGTATATTAAAAAATCCCAGGTTGTGTACAGTGGTTTGTATGTGTGTGTAACACAGTCTACTTCATCAATTTCCTGACATTCCTAACGTTTGGTATGAAGATGACCTTCAGGTCTGAAAGGTTAATAAACTTTCTCAGCTCTGTAATTGACAAGCACACAAAGCTACACCAAACAGACGTTTTGCTCCCCAGATGCTTTCTTTTTGTTCATTTTCCTCTCGTTTTTTCCTGTCCTTGGATTCCTTCATTTTGCCTTTATCTCTGCTCAGCCCACCCCTGTTTCATACTGAAGGAGGTGGAAATCTGTGTGTATGTGTGTGTTTTGGTGTGTGTCTGCCTGTTGTGTATCATTCGTCATGCAAGGCCATGGTGAAACTATCAGTGTTATCTGCTAACTTTACCACCTGTGTTAAATTGAAGGCAGTGATGTGGAAGAGGTGTCTACCCTCCTTTTCTGTCAGATGCTATTGCTCCTTCTCTCCATTTCCATTCCTTCCTACTTCCACCCCCTTCCTTTTTTGTCTATTTCTCTCATCCCCTCACACACACACATACACACCACCCCTTGCACCTCTCTCACACCCCCTCTGTACCATCCTCCTATTAAAGTGTGTTCAAGAAGTCAGGAAGTTAAGGGGTTTTAGTTGTCCATAAATGAAAGGAATCTGTGGGGTTTACGTGTTTGAGTTTAAGCTGTATTTACAGCTACAATGGAAACACTCAAGCCTAACTGTACAATATTTTCAATCTAGTTACAATTATTTGCTTTGTGAAGCTGGATGTTGTTGAAAATGTCTGTTCAAATGAGACTAAATGTTTTTGAAGGGATAATGTTGCGTCCAATCCAACCAACTAAAATCTCAGCTGTCATCAGAGAGACTTCATGTCTGATAAACATTTTTGATATTAATATTGTGATACATTACTGATCCACTTAATAATGGAATTATTTAAACCACAACAGGAGAAGCTGCTGAGGGTTCGTGAGAAGAAGAATAGATCTAATTATGGGGCAATCCTGGACAGAAACCTCTCAGAGGCTGCAAAAGACCTGAGGCTCACTTTCCAGCAGGACAGTAACCTTAACCATAAAGCCAATGAAATGGTTTAGATCAAAGCAGAACTACATGTTAGAATGGTCCAGTCAGATCTTGAAAAAGTACATTGAAGTTTGTGGGTATAATGCGACAAAATGTGAAAAGGTTCAAAGGGTATGAATACATTTGATGTTCATAAACATTGTATATTTTGTGAAACCATGAGGACTTTTTTGACCTGTTTTATTAAAGAAAGAAAATTACCAAAGCTTGTTTTCCTTTCTGCAATGCAGAGCTAAAGAGCTGTTGAACATATACCAAAACTAACCTCACAAGTATAAATTTACTGGCTTAGAGTTAGGTCGTGGCCTTTTCTGTGTGACGTTTACATTTTCTACCTGTACATTTCTAAGGGTTTTCACATATTTTAACTGTGTGTAGGAATTTTAGTTTGTGTAGTTGTTTTTCTACAAGCTTTACCCCAAGTTATGGTTACAAAAAGGCATTATTAAGAAATTCCTTATTTTGATTTTTACTTTGTCAAAATCACATAATATTTTACCCCAAGTTCTTTAAAGGGTTAGTTTGGGTATTTGCAGTGAGGTTCTCTGAAGGTATTATTGGTAATAGTTCCCTTAACTGTAGAAGATGGATGCCACATCATCATGGACTTGTTGAAAGTTAACTAAATCCTCAGATCGGTGGATAGCTAACAGCTAGTCAGATGTACACTGTCTGTTAAAGCGGAATTTAGCAATTAAACTCAGCTCAAAATGAAAATGTTCAAATCAGGGGGGTATATTGTTACATAGTCTACAATTTTAAAGGTGACCACTCTACACTGTGGTGTTGTTTAGTTTACCAGCTATATGTCTGTGTTCCTAAGTAGTTACCTTGGCTGAGCCTATGATCTGTGTTAATTTGCCACATCAGCTGCAACTTGTTAGTCATTTCGAGATCTGCCAAGAATCGATTAAACCTTTAGATTTTGCATCAAGCTGAAGAAATACTTCTGCTTATGATTCCAGATCTAAAAGTTATATGAAAACTATTCCAGCAGACTCACGATCCGATGATTGTACGTCTGACTAGTTTGTTAGCCAAAAATGCGGTAGACCTTCTTGAAAAGTGTTTTTGCAGTATATCAGACACGATCAGCATTACATTCTCAACCAGAGGTAGATTGTTTAAATTGTGTTGCGCCTTTTCTTTTTTAATTTAACACGTTGACCTTTCAAATGTGTGTATTACCACTTTTATTAACAGTACAATACAAACAGACTCCCTGAAAGTCCCACGGCACTGTTCTCTGCATGCCACTCTGCAGAGTGGATCAGTGATGGAGCGTTACTGTTTGTGTTGGGCTTGCTGTGATAAAGCATGTACCATGACTAAAGAAATCTATCTCCCTCAGTAGATTTCACCCCTCACTTCATTTCCTTAACGACTAAAACACCACCACTCCCCCTTTTCTTTGTGTGCAACCCAGAGGTGTGTTCCACAGACATGTACACACACACACACACCACACACACGCTTTATTTGGATGTTTTACTTTAAATTAGGTGAGTCAAAAATGGAGAAATGTTTTTATTATGCATAACTGTTAGAGTAGAAGAAGTTGAAAACAAATATCTTAAAGTCACAAATACTGCTTGCTGTTGCTTGCTGTTGCGGCGCACTGTGTGGTGGGGGAGTGGGATGCGGCAGGGGTGCTCAGAGCGAGGCTGTATGTAGCCCCTCCCCCCCCCCCCCCCCCCCCTCAGAGAGGGGGGGGGGGGGGGGGGGAGGGGCTGGGGGGTTGTGGCGTTTGGGTTCGGGGACGTGTGTTCGATATCGGTGTCCCTGTTGGGGGTGGCCCTGTGGCGAGGTTCATGTTGGGGTTCACTGGGGGTGGGAGACTCATGGGGTCGGGATCGGAGCTCGTTGGGGGGTCGGGACTGCTCCGTCCTGGGGCAGCTCTGGTTGGCGGGCTGGCTTGGGCCATGTGGACCCCTCTTTTGTACATAGCCCCCTCTCCGGAGGTGGATGGGGTTGGTGGGGACTGGGTTCTGGGCGGGGGCCGGGCCGAGACCACCCGGGTCTGGGCCTGTCTGCCTGTCTCTGCCCCGGGAGGAAAGGGGACCACCTCCTTGGTCCGTGGGCTGGTTGCCCCTAGGGGCTGCCGGCGCCCAGACCTTGGAGTATAAAGTATGCATGGGGAGTGTGAGTGAGTGTAGGACGTCCATTGTTGTTTGTCTTTACGTTGGGAGCGAGTAATTTTATGTGTGTGGATGAGGGTGGGAGTGGGTGACTGTGACTGTGAGTGCCTGTTTATTTTGTGACAGGTTGGGTCTTGGACTGCTCCCTCTCCTGGATCAGCTTAGCCCCCCCCCCCATATTATGGGGGGCCTATTTCCTCCCCGCCACCCTGCCTGCCGGTGGTTGGAGTCTCTGCCCGCTGGTGTACTTGTGGTTCTCGGTGTCCGGGGCTGGATGCTTCGGTGTGTGCTGGCTCACTCCCGGTGGCTGCCTGCCGGGGCCTGGACCCCTGGGCTCTGTCGGGCCTCTGTCTTGGGGTGGCGTGTCCCGGGGTCTTGGGTCTCTGGGTCCATGGCTGGATCTGCTCGGGAGTGGACGGCTGCCGGGGGGCCTGTGGGCTCGTCGCTGCGGTTCCCTGGGGCTTCTGCACTGTCGCTGCTGGGTGGCTCCCCTGGGGGTAGCGGTAGTCCCGGCGGTGGTTCTCCTGGGGTTCCTGTGCTTTGGGGGGCCTTTGGATGTCTGTTGCTCGGATCTCCTCAGTGTCCGCCCGGGGACCACGGGGCAGGTCGGTGGGTCCTCACACTCGCTATTGCATATTTCTGTGGAAAAACCTTGTATACAAAGCACATCCACACAGGTGTTGATAGATACACAGATGATCTATATTGGGCTGCACTTCTCACTAAGTACATTTTACATTCATAAATACCGTGTGTTATTTTGTGTATAAGCAAGCAGGGTGTAATCTTTTATTCTATTCATCCTTCTTTCTCTCCTCCACTCTCTCCTCCTTTTTCCCCTCTTTCCCTTTTGCCCTATCTCTCTCTTTGTCAAGCTTCTGTTTTCCTTGTCATTTCAGTCTCCGTGTCCGTAACAATTGAAATTTTCCCAAAGAAGTTTATAATAAAGTTTCTTTTATAAATATCAAGCAGAGCCTTAAAGCAATAGCTGTGATGCTCCGCTTGTGAAAGTAAATCTGTTGGGCAATTTCTTGGCACTCAGACAACAATTCTGAGCGCTACTCTGCTGGACAGGACACGGTAAAAAAAAAAAAAAAAAAAGTCACAAATACATGTTCGAAACATGTCCATCCATGTCCATAGATCTTCCACACCCGCTTCTTCAATACAGGTTCTTGTGGGAACTGGTGCCTATTTCCAGCAGTCTTCGGGTAAGAGGCAGGGTAGACCCTGGACAGGTCGCCAGTCCATCGCAGGGCAACACAGAGACACACTGGACAAACAACCATGCACACACCCATTCACACCTAAGGGGAATTTAGAGAGACTAATAAACTTAACAGTCATGTTTTTGGACTGTGGGAGGAACCTGGAGAACCCAGAGAAAACCCACAAATGCACAGGAAGAACATGCAAACTCCATGCAGAAAGACGCCAGTATCGGGAGTTGAAACTAGGACCTTCTTGCTGCAAGGCCTCAGAGCTACCAACTGTGCCACCGTGCAGCCCATCTCAGATACATTAAACAAAAATCAATTTTTTGTTTCTGTTTTCTTTGTGTTTACTTTTGGTGTTTAGGTTAAGCTCTCAATGGTATATAGTTTGGATAGGAACAGTATATGGCTTCATCATTTCATGTAGCTCACTGGGCGCAGATTACCCAAAAAGCTTTGCAAAAGCAGCACAGAGGATTACTTCCAGTTCCAGTGTTTTAAATATGTCATAAACCCAGACACCAGACAACTAAAGGAAATTCAAGGTAGGCAGACTGTGATGGACCGAGTTGAAAAGCAGGAGTCACAGGATTTATTAGAAAAATATATTTTTTAACATTTTACCCAATATTTGTATTTGCAAACAATTTATACAGAGGTCATAAAAGAGATCAAAGAAACAAAATTGAACCCAGGCAAAAATGTGAACAAACCAACTGAGTGCACAAAGCATAGATGACACACAAGGGTACAGTGCCTTGCGAAAGTATTCGGCCCCCTTGAACTTTTCAACCTCCTGCCACATTTCAGGCTTCAAACATAAAGATATAAAATTCAAATTTTTTGTGAAGAATCAACAACAAGTGGGACACAATCGTGAAGTGGAATGAAATTTATTGGATATGTCAAACTTTTTTAACAAATAAAAAACTGAAAAGTGGGGCGTGCAATATTATTTGGCCCCTTTACTTTCAGTGCAGCAAACTCGCTCTAGAAGTTCAGTGAGGATCTCTGAATGATCCAATGTTGTCCCAAATGACTGATGATGATAAATAGAATCCACCTGTGTGTAATCAAGTCTCCGTATATATGTGATATCTGTGATAGTCTCAGGGTTCTGTTCAAAGCGCAGAGAGCATCATGAAGACCAAGGAACACACCAGGCAGGTCCGAGATACTGTTGTGGAGAAGTTTAAAGCTTGATTTGGATACAAAAAGATTTCCCAAGCTTTAAACATCCCAAGGAGCACTGTGCAAGCAATCATATTGAAATGGAAAGAGTATCAGACCACTGCAAATCTACCAAGAACCGGCCGTCCCTCTAAACTCTCATCTCGAACAAGGAGAAGACTGATCAGAGATGCAGCCAAGAGGCCCATGATCACTCTGGATGAACTGCAGAGATCTACAGCTGAGGTGGAGAGTCTGTCCATAGGACAACAATCAGTCATACACTGCACAAATCTGGCCTTTATGGGAGAGTGGCAAGAAAAAAGTCATTTCTCAAAGATATCCATAAAAATTCTCGTTTAAAGTTTGCCACAAGCCACCTGGGAGACACACCAAACATGTGGAAGAAGGTGCTCTGGTCAGATGAAACCAAAATCGAACTGTTTGGCCACAATGCAAAACGATATGTTTGGCATAAAAGCAACACAGCTCATCACCCTGAACACACCATCCCCACTGTCAAACATGGTGGTGGCAGCATCATGGTTTGGGCCTGCTTTTCGTCAGGAGGGACAGGGAAGATGGTCAAAATTGACCATCTTCCCTGTCCCTGAGACTGGGACCTGAGACTGGGACGGAGATTTATCATCCAAGACAATAATCCAAAACATAAAGACAAATCTACAATGGAATGGTTCACAAATAAACGTATCCAGGTGTTGGAGTGGCCAAGTCAAAGTCCAGACCTGAATCCAAAGGAGAATCTGTGGAAAGAGCTGAAGACTGCTGTTCACGAACGCTCTCCATCCAACCTCACTGAACTCGAGCTGTTTTGCAAAGAAGAATGGGCAAGAATTTCAGTCTCTCAATGTGCAAAACTGATAGAGACATACCCCGAGTGACTTGCAGCTGTAATTGCAGCAAAGGGTGCAAAAAGTATCAATTCAAGGTAAAAAGTATCAATTCAACAATAATATTGCACGCCCCAATTTTCAGTTTTTTTTTTGTTAAAAAAGTTTGACACATCCAATAAATTTCATTCCACTTCACGATTGTGTACCACTTGTTGTTGATTCTTCACAACAAATTAGAATTTTATATCTTTATGTTTGAAGCCTGAAATGCGGCAAGAGGTTGAAAAGTTCAAGGGGGCCGAATACTTTCGCAAGGCACTGTATATATAATGGGTGATCAGACCACTACAACACAACAGGCGTAACTAAACAATACAACCATTCACTACAAGACAACACAGTACAGTTAAGTGTGTTCCACTAAGGAAAGAATTTAAAAAATATTAAACTTTAAATACAAATCTTTGGTTAAATACAAAAATTTAAGCTACTTGAAATAAAGAAAATACAAATTCCCCCTCTCCAGCAGGAGCTGGTGGTATAGTCCAATTATCCCCTCCATGTACTGTTTTTAGGAGCTTTGAGCCTTGGCTGTCATCTTTTGTCAAGGGAAACTCAATCAATTAACTTATTTCAAACTAAAGTGCGTCATTGTGTTAGGATAAATGAACAAAAAATGAAGATACGTGACAGTTAGCGACTGTTCTGAAGTGTGGCCATGGCTTTGGCCATCACACAGACATTGTTTTCCCATCTAAACAGTATTGGTGGACGGTACTCACAAAAAGTAGCAACCAGTGGCCAAAAGGTTTGAGTGTTAACAAGGTCAATGCAGATGAACTGCATCACACTTGTTTTGCACTTGTGGCTACACCGAAATGGTGAAATGAGCTTCACAGGGTGACTGGTTTCTCTTTTTAATTACAATGTGAAAAAGTGTGTGTGTGTGTGTGCATTGTTTACCTCAGGATGCTATTAAACACAGGATTTCAAAGCATACATGGCATGCAGGAACACTTTGGGCCATTTGTGCTTTGAAAAACATCACTTACTGTATGTGATAAAGAGCTAGTTTTGCTGCAAAAGTGGGACATCTTGAATATTAGTCCAGTGGTTTTAATGTTATGGCTGATTGATGTATATAAATTCTAGCCTGGAGAACTAGAGAGGAAGGGAGGAGGGTGAAATCTATTGAAGTGCTTCTGTAAAATAGACTTTGTTCAGGTAGTCACTTTGTTTTCATGCTGGTAATATTTACTCAGGGAGGGAGATCTCTTTTCCTTTTCTTCTCTGCTCCTCTTCTTCCTCTTGCTTTCCATGGTTTATCTTTTGGCTGTGGGATTAGCCGCCAGAGAAAATGCAGGGTAAAATTAGCCTCCGGCTGTCCTCACAGGCCGCGACCATTGATTTTCTGCCACAAATGGGGAAAAAAACTGATGCTTAATGTTCTTCATAGCACTACAGAGGTGTTTTCTTTTATTGCCTTGGTTTTTGTTTGCTGCTCCCCTCTGTTTAAAGCCTTAGAAGTGTAAAGATCATTGTTTTTTTTTAACACAATTGCAAATATATGGCAAAGCAATTTAGGAATTTTATGCAAGTTTTTGAGAAAATTAGATGACCTTTAAAAAGGCTACTTTAAAAAAAAGAAGTTAAAACACTGAATTGTAATCTAGCTGTTACAGACCGTAGCCATAAAGTAGGGCTGTAAACGATACACAGAATCAAAGTTCAGTAGGTGCCTTAGTTTTAAATCACAGTTTGCTATGCTTGTGGTACATTTCAGTCAAGTGCAACAATGAAAAATGCATAACTATTTTATCAGTACGTTTTCGCATTTTAAAAAGTGGCCAATATAGAACTGACTGGATGATTTGGTTCGATTTTGTCAACTAATAAAAACTAAGCAGGTGTAGACAATGGATGGATTATAAAATAATAAAACCACTGTTGGTTTTTAGGAATTTTTGAACAAGACTGTGCCGACATTTGTTTATAGAAAATAATTTAAATTACTTTGGAGTTGTTTTGATTTGTAAACTATCCAGTGTACCAGTTGTCCTTGAATGCACCATAGCAGCAAATTGACTACCCCCAACACAGTACAGGTCGCATGTCAGTCTCTATGCTTCAAATGGCTTTTGGGGCTGGTGGTACAGGCAGCTAGATTTAGACTTTAGTCTATTTTTCTCTGTATCAATGATGCTTACATTCTTCTTGATTTCATTTAAGGTGATTAATGGAGAGACAGAGCTACATACCTTATCGCTTTAAAAAAATACTGACACAAAGCCCACTGAGCTATTTTTTTGTTGAAAATATGTCTGAGCAATGTCTAAATAGTTGATTGACCAACAAAGTAGTGCATATCTCTGAAGTAAGAGGAAAATAATACAGGTTATCAGTTTTGTTTTTTACAAATCAACCTTAAAAGTGTGGTGGGAGATTTTACATCTGCTCTAATGTAAAATACTTTAAACCAGAGCAGAGATTCATCTTCCAGCATGTCAGCTACCATAAACATACAGTCAGAGATACAATGGACTAGTTTAGACCAACAGATATTAATATGTTAGAATGGCCCAGTCAAAGTCCAGATCAAAAGTCAATTCAAAATCTGTGTCAAGATATGAAAATTACTGTTCACATGCATGTTTCTTGACAACCTGACAGAAATTGAGTAATAAAAGAATAGTCAGTAATCTCAGTGTCTAGATGTGCAAAGTTTTTAGAGACGTATCAAAAGACTTAGTAGTTCTACAAAGTGTTATGTCAGTGTTGCTGAAAAAGTTTTGAAACCCATGCATCATTCTTCGCTCATTTCTCAAATTTTTACTTTTCATGATCTACACATGATCTCACATAAAGTCCCAATAAAAAAACATTGATGGCTGTAGTTTAAACATCACAAAATATCAAAAGTATATGAATCATTTTATGAGGCGCTGTGTGTTCATCATATAAGAAATATTCTGTTGGTCCATGAGTTTGTGGAACCTTGATCTGGTTAAAAGTAAGAAAAGGGTATTTACAGTCAGCCAGTATTTTTTCTCAGCGTGTTTGTCCATAAAACCTTTTTGCCTTCTGAGCAGCACCTACTTTGCCAAGCCTGCTTTCATTTTGTCTGTGATTTCTCATTGTTGTCAAAGATCAAGGATCTATGTCCTCATGAAACCAAACAAGTAACTGGATGTTTATATCTAAGCCCTCTAGAACTGTAGTCTTGATCATTTTGGTGCTTTTAATTAATAAAACTGAAAACACCAAAACTAATGGCAGATTGACTGGTAGCATCAGAGCATCGGTGTCATTTTTAAATGGATTTTTTTTGAGACCTAAAAGTCCTGTTTTTTTGTTTCCTGCTAATTAAAAACGGAGGTCTTTCCTTATTAAATTCAATTAGTTTTGTATATACAAGTAAACAAGGCTATTGTTGCACAATTCAGCACAATCATGTTCAGTCATTGCGGCAAGGACGCAAATCAAAACACTGGAATTAAACTTTTTGTGAATGCTCCATACAAAATGTGTTTCTATTCATGATGCAGAAAAGATGTTTAGTCTGAACATTTGCCTCCTTTCAGACTGTAGGTTTGTACTTGAGTTGGTGACTAACATAACTAATTCAGGTAGTGGTTTGCAGCTTCTTGTGGGACATGTTTATTTAATTTTAGCAAATCCTTTGTTGAGATCAAAAGTTTATATATTTCCTAAAAATGTTTTATATTTGCCATGATTAATTTGAATTATTGATTAACAAAGACATCTGAAGCATATTGTTTTTTTCATGTCCATCATTATTATTTTCCTTTAGGTTCTTGCAGCCCATTTTAACTTGGCTAAATTGATTAGTTGAAGTGTTTGAAGACAAGCAATCTCTAAATTGAGAAGGATCGGAATGTTGTTCTTCCTCTCACAGAATTCCACATTGGATTATCTCTTCTTTTTCTGTCTCAACAGCCCGCAGCATTACCCTCCCCTCCCTTCTTCCTTCAGTCGTGTCATCTTGTCCGTACCCCACCTATCTGTTCGGCTACATCTCCAAGATGCTGTAATTTCCTTGGCCCGGCTTGATGTTTATTGTGAGGCTGAAATTGAAAATGGCCTGTAATGGAGCGAGCCGCGCAGCCCCGGGACCAATTCACAATCTAAATGACTTGCTCCTTTTCAATGGCATCGACTGGAGGGGTCTTTGTGCAGCCTCGTACCTAATCAACCTCCGGTGTGACCCCCAGCTCTCAGGGGCTGCTGTTGGATTAATGATAAAATCATTGGTTCAAACAATTATTCGACCTGAAATGGCTGGCCATTTTACTCTGGAAAATTAAAGAATGTGAAATTAATTTTTTTTCTGCACCGTGTTGTAGCAGTGCCACTTATGACTGAACTCTGGCCCCCTAAACTCTTGATTTCATATGAAAGAGCGCTTTTACTTTATCTAGTTTCTACCTTTTAGCTTCTTTCTTTTTCATACCCACTCCTGTGTGCCTTGTTGCAAATAGTTTTGCAGATGTCAAAGTAGCAAGGCGTTAGTTGTGTCTGTCTTTCTTTCCGTCTGTCTGCCTCCTTGTCTAATTTACGTTTTAATTATCTGCTAACCAATCTGGGTGCATGTATGACTGTCTGAGTATGTGGCTGTTTCCAGCGACTAAATCAAAGAGTTCACAAATGTTCAGTCAACAAAAATACCACATAGATGGAGAAAAACATACATTATAGAAAAAAAACCCTGGAAGCATAACATGTAAGATGATATTTGAAAAGATGATAGATGCTAAAGTGTAGTTTGCAAAAAAAATGCCACAGTCCAAAATTTTAATAAATCATTAAGGGTCAATTTATACATTCAATAAAATAAAACTGGACATAAATACCTTGAATAAAGGGGCAAATGTTGGGACAGGTCTTAAGAATTTAAGTGATTCAAATTTGTCTTATATTTTGAATCCTTATATAAATATTTTAGTATTTAATTATTGGTTTTATTGTTTCTGTGCAGCAGTGCACAGTAAAATAATTTGAACTGTCAAAAACATCAGAGCATCTGATTGGTTAACCTGAAAACCAACTCCACTTCAAACTAATATTGACTACAGCAGCAATAGACAGACTGGATTTAATCCTTAGTGGCTAACTGATACCTGCCAGGCCGCTCTCTCTCCTCAACCACCAAACCTGTGATTCGTCATTTTTACCTGCCCTCTAAGGTCCGCTAGGACTCTTGGTGGATGGCTGAGTTCCGTCCAGTTTTTTCAAATTGTGCTGACTGTGTGAGCCAACAGCAGCAGCTATGGTCACATTCAAAGATGCTGCCACAGATAAAGAAAACAACGAGTCAGATCACGAGTGGAAGAAAAAAAAAGAAGCAAATACAGCACTTGTATTTAGGAAATAAAAAGTGTGTGTGTGTGTATGTATTTGAGTGTCTGTTGGGTGGGGGTCTGCTGCTTTCCTGATGTCGATTATTTATCGCTCAGAAACCAAAGGGACAGAAAAGCTGCTCTGGTTTGTTGCTGAGGGATCACTACATTTTTTTCTTCTCTTTCTTGTTCTTTTGTTCTTCTTTTTGCTCTTCTTCTTCTCAGTAGAGATTGTAAAAACAACAGAATTTTTGCCCCCTATATAGTGGTATTGAAAACTATATCTCTGAGTGGAACTCTGTGGTTCAGCTGAGCTAAAAATAAATGATGAATAAATGTCTGTAGGTGTGGTTCATGTATGTGGACACAGAGCGATGTGTGAAGGCCTTAAGGCTCACATATAAAACAAAGTGATAATTTGCTTTTGCAATATAGCAATTAAATAATTCAATAAATTGAAAAATAACAATATATGTGCTTTCTGTAAACATAAGAAAATAATGAAACATTTAAACATTCATATGTTATAGATCATCTATTTATTTGTTTCTTGATTATTTTAATGAAATATTAAGTAACTATTTTTTCTTTTTTTAATGGTGGCACTGTTGGACATTCATACCTGCGTTTTTCAAGCAGTTTAAAACTAGATATTTTTTAACTTAATGGTCCTGACATACTTTTTGGGATACTGGTTATAGCTGTATTTGGGATCATTTCTGAACAGCTTTACATTAGAAGAAAGGTACATTGGAGACATAAAACAATCTTGAAAACATGTTTAAAGTAATCCCAAAACTCTGTCGCTGCATGTTGCTGTTTTACCTCTTGAGGGCGCTGTGCTAGAGAGTGGACAAATACAACTGTGGATCTAAACTCCTGTTAAAATACCAGGTTTTTGTTATGTGACACCATTGAAAATCATTTAATAACTGTTTTACCTTTAATGTGACATGGATCATATATATTCTAAATGAAAATAAAATAAACCTTTATTGAGAAAATGTAAAAAAAATTGAACAAAAAAAATTTCAATAACCTGATTACACAAGTATGTATGCTGTCAAACTAAACCTTTGTTGTAGCTCCCCTATGATTCAACCACCGCTTTCGGAACCGCTAATCTTACCTTTGTAGCAGGTGTACACTCTAACTGCAAAAATTCTCCATGACTCTTAGAGGGTGAGGACATGTTTCCCACAGGTGTCTTCCTGTGACCCCACAAAGGTTCTGGCAGATTTAGTCCTGGGCTCTGGCTAGGCCATTTCAATTCGTCATCAATTTAGGAATGGCACTACTGTTAACACTGTTGCTTTGAACCAAGAAGGTCCTGGGTTTGAATCCTGTCTTTTGGCCTTTATGCATGGAGTTTGCATATTATCCTGGTGCATGCATGTTTGAAAATATGCATGTTTGGTAAATTGGTCTCTCTAAATTGCCTTTAGGTATGAATGTGTATCTGCATGGCTTCTCTCCTGTGTGCCTCTATGTTGCCCTATTAACACCCTGCGACCCTGCAAGAATAAGCGGGTATAAACAATGGATGGATGGTTTTTAGCTCATATGATATATATCTTTATACGCTGCCCAAGATCAGATTCACTTTAGATTTATAAATGGAAAAAATTATTCATTTCCCCGTCTATCGTGATGATTCTATTGTAAACAAAATGTGGTGCAATTCAGTTCAACAAGACGAGACATGCTGGGTAAACCTAATAAATGAATTAAAACTACCTTTTCAAAACTTCTCTAGCAGTTCTAGTGGAGTTTTAGGAAAACCTGACCTGACCTTTATTAACTCAGCAGTGAGCAGTAAAATGCATCATCTACAGTCTATCATTAACTATTAAACATAAAATTACCTTTCAAAGAGTTGTCTTTTATTTCTTCTTGCTTTATAAGTTCTTAAACATTTAATGCTGATTTGAACTAACACCAGTATTGGTGTTATAAAATGACAGATGACAGTAAGGTAGCTCAGGTGGTCCTAGACTTTTGGACCTAGGCTCCAAGACAAGGAGGATAAACTGAAAGTTTTCGGTAACGCTGTAAAGCTGGATATCTTCACAAAGTAATATGACATTGGGGCACCGACAGACCTCCACATTTAAAGCATGTTCTCTAAGTTTAGTTGTGCTAATATTATTCAGTTTCAACTTGTTCTTGTTGCTGTATGTGACACACACTCTAACCCACACTGTGCCTCCCGTGTCATTATTAAGGGGATTGAATGGGCTTCTTCCATACTGGATCACAGGGGAGCTGGTGCCTATCTCCAGCAGTCTACAGGTGAGAGGTGGGGTACACCCTGGACAAAAAAATGCGCACACACCCATTCACACCTAAGAGCAAATTAAAGAGGCATATTAACCTGACAGTCATGTTTTTGGACTGTTGGAGTACCCGGAGAGAACCCACACATGCATGCGGAGAACATGCAAACTCCATGCAGAAAGACCCCGGCTGTGGTCGAAACCAGGACCTTCTAGCTTCAAGGAAACAGTGCTACCAAATATATATATATTTTATGTCCATCACCGTTATAAAATGACGGTGATGGAAAAATCTAAAGGCCATCTGTCATTGTGGCAGATTGCAATTCACAGTCCTGACCACTTGGTGGCGAGTTAGCATATTAATTAGCTGTTTGCCCCCGCTGAAGCGAGTGCTTGCCGGGAAAACACCTCGTTCAGAGAGTCTAGCAGACTTCTGATCAATTCAATTGGAGAAATTTCAAAACATTGGCTGAAGTGGTGCTTGTAATTCCAGTCTCTAGTGTGGCGGCAGAGCGCAGATTCAGCTTCCAGAACAACACCAAAGCAACCACAAGAAGTCGTCAGTCCAAGAGAAAAGTACAAAATCTTATGACAATAGCCTGTGTAGCAATCCCACTAAAAACAGTTATTTGCGCACAAGTGGGTGCTCAATTCAGGTCCATGTGGACCAGGAAGAAGTTGTGGGACTGTATGTTCAGGGCACAGAAGGTGATCTGTTCATATTCAATTAAGTGCAATCATTTAATTTCATTGTTAATATTTAGTTAGTGGGACCACACTCAGTGTTTTTTGCTACTGCGGAGAAAAAGTTAAATGTTTTCATCTGGTTGATGTGGATTCTCTGTTTCAGCTTGTTTGGAATCAATATTAATTAAAATGAATGAAAATAAATGCTTTTTATTGTTTAATTATTTTCCCTTTAAAAAAATAAAGTGATGGGTAAAAATAGATTATGACCGGATTTGTTTGACTCTGTCAGTGAAAATGACTGATACTTTTGTACAATGATATAATTTTGATTCTTTATAACCTCTCTGCAAACTGCAAACTGGATGCAAATGAGCAAATCCCAGGAAAATCCTTTAGGACATTTTTTCAGATTCACTTTAACTTAACTATCATTTTACTCCATAACAAATTTGTTTTTTCATTTGAAAGATGGATATGTGTTGCATTAAAGGTGGAAAATTAACTTTATTTATCTTGTCATTTTTGCATCTCAAAAACCCAGCTTTTAAATGGGGGTTGGCACACTTTTGAGATCTGCAGTATTTATCATCTCCACAGGGGGCACTGCCATGTTTAGGGTTAGGGTTGCTGACAATTATTTCTGTTTGATTTACAAACTTCTGTCAGAATGGACAATGCATGACTAAAGCCGCGAGAAAATCAGTTGGAAACAATTTGATTAAAAGAGGAAGCATACAACACGGAGGGCATTTAATGAAGGTGATGAAGAAACCGGATGAATACGTTTTAGCTGTTATATCTCTGTTCCCTTTCTGCCTTGCTGCTAGAGTGCACAGGGATGGACCCTAAATACGATGAGCATGTCTGGAAATTTGCTGGATTATAGATCGCCTGCCTGCACGCAACTAAAGTCTGATGAGTCCTGCTGTGCACTTGTGTCCATCAAACACCTCTTGATTACTGGCTGTGTATTTATCATCATCGTCGCCATCATCATTATCATTATCAGTCTGCTCCCCTCTCTTAAGTCTGAGACAATGGGCTCTCCTTAAAGGCTCTTATTGAACTACTCAGTAGCCCTTGCATCCATAGTCCAGTTCCAGTACTCTTGAGCAGCCTGCAGTGTGGCTAGGTAATTACCCGGGGATTGATTCCCCTAACAGAGACCATTTCTTCACCTCCTGCAGAATCCCTAAGAGGCTTATAATAAGCCCTGCTCACCTCCATAGCTTCCTAGCTAATGTCTTGGCAAACCAGAGCCTATTTTGACTTGTTGATGGAGATGCTGGAGCTGTGCAAAAGGCAGCAAGGCGAGAAAAGAGAACTCTTTACTGTGGAGATTTAATTATTAAAAGGCCACAAAGTTCTGTTTTCATCTTACCTGAGTTGATATGTGAGAGATTGAATTTTCTTTCAAAGACTTTGAGTTTATTTAATCATTTTTTTGCCTAATTCAATACTGAACCTTCTGGCCTGTGACTCATAACAGGTTTATGAGGTTGGAGACTCACTAGAGAAACTTGTATGCGTTTTTCTTGTTTGAATCTACAAGAAAATTGTCTCCGGATCCTGTGAAGTCCAAGTGTATCAGAAGCTAGTCAGGTGACCGAAAAGCTTGGCTTCGACAGCTGCTTTAAACAAAACCCACCTTCATGGCTTTTCTAATTATCATTCTGAGGATGCAGCAATTTGTTACTTCCAATCTGCCAGTCAGCAGCGGGGCACGAAGAGGGCTGGGTGCCAGGGACAACAGAGCCTGCTATTCATTGTGTGGACGTAGGAGCCACTGGCAGGGGCTGGGCTGTTGGCTTTTCTGTGTGTATGTGTCTGCGTTTGTGAGCCCACTTAAGATAAAGCAGCCTTCTTGAAGATCTTTAACCAGTAGTTTCATATACCATAGCAATAAGGTCTGCAACTATTTTTGACATTTTTGATTAGTTATCCTTTTCACAAATGGTACATTTCTGTAAAAATAAACGAAAGGAAACAAAAAAAAAAAACAATTGTTTTCCAAAAGTGGAAAATGTTTTATCACTTGCTGACAAAAGTCAGAGATTCAGACCTATTCTGAATCTCAGAGTTATGGTCCCTTTATAAAAGGATTGCTGATCTTGTGCAGTTCACTGTTGCTTTTCTAATGTAAAACTGCACAAACTGTCGCTGGAGGAGGAAGTCTTCAGCATGCACACAGTGGTAACCGTAAGGATTAACAAACTACACCTGGACAATTAATTTTTTCTGTTGCTTTAAATCAGAAATTACATATTCCCTATTTTTCAAACACAAGCAAAAATTTGTCTTGGTTCCCACTCTGTTAGAAACGGTTGACGCAGGTTGAAATTTGTCCTTAAAATTTGTCTTTGAAATTTGGCCATCAAAAAGCCTCTTTCTCAGCCACCCATGAAATACAAAATGTGTAGGCAGAGCTGGAAAGCTGTTTGCTAGCCTACACACCTGACTTAGTTACACTTGTTCTGTCTGGAGAAATGAGCCAAGATTCCAGCAAACTACTGTGAGAAGCTTGAGGAAGGATAACCAAATCTTTTGGTTCAAATTGAAGTTGGGGAGACAATTTAGAGGCAAGGCTACTAAACTCAAGTGTGACGTAGAGATATGATGGAAAGCTAAAAGAGCAGCTGCAAGCTGCTCCCGTACACTTGCTGTATGCTTCTTCTATACAGGCGCGTGGGGGAGTTGGTACCTATCTCCAGCAGTCTACGGGCAAGAGGTGGGGTATACCCTGGACAGGTCGACAGTTCATCACAGCGGAACATGAACATATCTTATTGATATCTTAGGTGAATGCTCCCAAGTCTAAGGCCCCACTCCTTTGCATTTTCTAGAAGCACACATTGCCACATTACCAGATAGATAGTCACCTAAATGTCTTGCAGAGCCCTCGGCCAGGGATGTATTCAACTCCCACCTCTAGGAGAGCTTTGACCAGATTCTGGGGGAGGTAGGAGACATAGAGTCCGAGTGGACTATATTCTCCACCTCTATTGTCGATTCTGCCACCCGTAGCTGTGGTCGCAAGTTCTGCGGTGCCCGTTGGGCAGTATTCCCCGAACCCGGTGGTGAACTCTGGAAGTAAGGGATGCCGTCAAGTTAAAGAAGGAGTCTATTGGCTCTGGTTGGCTTGTGGGACTCCTAAGGCAGCTGACTAGTACCGTGAGGCCAAGTGTGCCGCTGCTCTGGCCCTCAGCTCGGACCTCGGAGGAGTTTGGTGAGGCTATGAAGAAGGACTACTGGACGACCTCCAGGTGATTCTGGCAAACTGTACGGCACCTCAAGAGTGGAGAGCAGTGCTTCGCCAACACTGTTTACAGTGGGGGTGGGGAGCTGCTGACCTCGATGGGGGACATTATCAGGCAGTGGAAAAGAGTCTCTGGATGTTGTGGGGCTTTTGTGGTTGACGCCTCTTCAACATTGTGTGGCAGTTGGGGACAGTGCCTCTGGACTGGCAGACCTTAGGATGTGTTCCAACTACAGGAGGATCACACTCCTCAGCCTATCTCGAGGTCTTGTTAACGAATGAGGGAAGAATTAATTGCCTTTATAATATCCTGATATGTAACACCCTAGAATTTAAAGAGTGTTTAGTTACCTTTTACCATTACAGTTGCTGTGCACCACAATGGTGTAAGTCCTATTTGTTTAAAGTACATTGACAATACAGTATGTGTCATTTCTGGCACACAAATGGTAATCTGCTGCATAGCTTTTGCAGTTTCTAATACCTCCTGTCACCTATAAGTCATTTCTATTGGAAAACTCTTTGAAACCAGAATGTGATTTTAAAGTGACAGCAATTTTTTGAAAACATATGTAATCTTGTTTACAGTTGTGGTTGCCTAGTGGTTAGAGAGGTGGGCATTTGCATCCTGGAGAAACAAGTACCCTAGTTTGAATCCCACAGCCTGCTACTCTGGGTCCCTGAGCAAGACCCTTAGCCCCCGAATGCTCCCCAGGCGCTGCACATTGGGAGCCCACTGCTCCCTAAGGGATGGATTAAATGCAGAGAATAATTTCTCCAATTCTCCATTTTTAATTCATGTTTTAAATGTACAAACATATGAATAAACCAAAACTAGGCAATTTTAACTAATCTAATACTGCATTAATCTGTTGTGGATCTGCCTTTCATTTCAATGGCATTGCAAGACAGGATGGAATTGTAAAGTGATGCTCCGGTCACAGTCCCAATTTTTTTAACATGTTGAAAACTTCTGCCACATGTGTGCCTCAGCTATCACATATCATATATGGCACACCTGTCCTCCATCACAACAGTTATCGACACAACTGTGGCATAAATGTTACAGCAATTACCTATTATTAACATGACTGATGAAGAATCTCTTACATCAGCATGCCGCTTGGTTGAAACTAAAGTGTAACTGAGGCTTGACCTACTTTCTGTTTATTTTGGCTAATAATTATCTGTACACTTGGGGGCACTAATGGAGCATTAATATTTAATTACCAAATGGTCAGTTCATCTTGAGCATTCTAGCAAATGTACCCCCTATATCCCATTTTAAATGCAGCAGTCAGAATAGGAGCACCTCAAAGTAACTACTTCAAGGAGAGGACTTGAGATTTAACAAAAACTCCCTTTATTTCTTCTCGTTTGGAACGATGTAGCACACATTTTCAATGTAAAACTTACCTGACCATATAGAAAACAGTGTGATGACAGCTTGAAAAGAAAAATAATGGTTTAAGTCTAGACACAATATCAGTTTGCCACAGGCAGTCTGTCATTTTCTACCGCTTATTCCATAGTGGGTCGCGGGGGAGCTGGTGTCTATCTCCAGCAGTCTATGGGCGAGAGGCGGGGTTCACCCTGGACAGATCGCCAGTCCATCGCAGGGCAACACACAAACAACCATGCACACACTCATTCATACACCTAAGGGCAATTTAGAGTGAGCAATTAACCTAACAGGCATGTCTTTGGACTGTGGGAGGAAGCCGGAGTACCCAGTGAGAACCCACGCATGCACGGGGAGAACATGCAAACTCCATGCAGAAAGACCCCTGGCCGGGAATCGAACCCAGGACCTTCTTGCTGCAATGCAACAGTGCTACTAACTACTGCGCCACCGTGCAGCCCTTACCACAGGCATAACTAGGCATTTTAGAGGACGGGCCTGGACATTTGTTGGTAAAGAGACTACAGAGATGATAGTGTTGCCTCTAAAATGCAACTCATTGATACATTTTTGATTCTTACAAGGTCAAATACAAGTAATTTTTGAGAAGACTCTGAATTCTACAGTTACTAACCAGTGTTCTGATTCGCATGTGCAATTTCTCTTTAATTTCTCTTCAAGACAGATAGATAAATACTTTATTAATCCCCCACAGGTGAAATTTGTGTCAAGCAGCAACACATTAACACCTAAATACATAAAAACACAGGTTAAAAAGTAATTAGTGATAGTACTAATGAAAGGGAACATGTTCAGACCAGAGTAAGGACACAGCTTTATGTAATAAAAAATAAAGGGATGTATGTGGGTATACAAGATGAGTGTATATTTCTTTCATAAAAAACGCAAACATCTGCATTGCTGTTGTCCAAAAAAATGAAAAGCCATAAAAAAACATTCAAGTGTTTGAATTTTGGGCCACAAAAGAAACGTCCATTCAAGCTTTTTAAGATTGTATTTTTCTTATTCCTCTCTGCTGCTGTTGCATGTTCTCAAAGCTAAACCTTTCTTGCTGTCCTGTCCCAATTTGGAACAGACAGTGCAAACTGCTGACTCCAAGTTTGATGTGTATGTTTTCGGATTATTATGACCAAGCCCTAATAATTTCCCACATAAATATGACTTTGTTGTCTCCTTTTTGGTAGGAAAAGTTTTTTCTCCTTGGCATATAAAGGCACGCAATCTTTTGTGAACGTTTAAATGAACGTATTTGGGAAGAAGGCAGCGAGTAATAATTACTTCCCATTCAGTACCAGTCACTTAATAACTCTTCTGTGTCCTTCTTCTCTATTTATCAACTATTCCACCTTCCCAACTGGGACAGAAATTTTCTTAATGAGTGAATCGGTTGGAAAAGCTGTAGGAAGTGGAGCGTGAATGTGACCTTTGGCATACTTGGACACTTGATAATTATAGGGCAGTGTCCTGTTTTGGAAATCTACAACTGTAGGGTTACCTTCAGCCTATAATCAAGGTAAATTTTGAAGTACTGTCAAATTTAAACTTGTTTGTGTTTGGATACCATGCTCCCAAAGAAGTAAAAGTTCTTTGGGAGCATGTACAGATTGACTAGGCAGTGTGCATGTGTGTCTGTGGGCGTTTTTTGAGCCCCCAGTTTCTGAAGCAGCTTTGTCTCTTTCTGACTGAAGCACATTGTTCCAGATCAAGGGATGGGAATGAGGCTTTTGGCAACCTGCTATAGACGAGCAAACACACACTAAGAACACAGATTCTTGTGACACAGCCTGGGATCCAATAATAGAACCACAGTTCAGTCAGTTTTCCCGTTTATAGATTGTAGATGTCTCACAATTTTTCCTGTTCCACTGTCTGCTCAAACACTGTGAATGGCTTAAAGGTATTTTTGCAGATATCGAAGCATCCCATCCTTTCTCCCTTTACCCCATTCCAATTCTAACATGATTTACACTCTAAGGAAGAGATAAGGAAAAGCATTAATATGAAGAAGGGAAAATATCCTGTCTGACTCACATTATACATGTATTGTAAGCATAAATATTTTAATTGTTTGTCCATACAGTTCTAAAAAAAGATACATTATGGCTGAATCTCATTTTCAAAAGGAAATCTTCGGTATGTTTAAAATGTATTTCAATTAGATTTTTTATGTTACTTTTTTTACATACATAGTACATTATTCACTATAGGTTAATACATAAAAATTCATCAAGTAGGCATTACAGGGTTGTTCATGTTTTTGTTTGACATGTGTGACCTTTTTTACTGATTATCAACCTTGAGACTATAATACGTTGGACCACTTCCAGCTTAACATTACAGGGATCACTGTGCTGTTAAAAAATAAGATTCACTGAGAAAATATTTACATTTGGAAGAGATTACAAACACAGGTCTTACCCCTTTGTTTCCATGTGAAAAATCAGTTTTTCAGGGCTACGTAGCCATTTGCCCTTGTCAGCCCCCTTCCCCTTTGAAACACAGAGTGAAAGGCTAAGAATGATGGGTAAGAGGTAAAATGCTGCTATAGGTTGACTATTTGTTGAACTCTTTCATTGACATTTTCTTTCCCACTTTTTCTATTTTTTTTCAGACTTGGTAATTTCAAAAGCAGCATTAGAAACCTGAAACCCCCTGCAAACATTTTGAATCAAGTCAGTCCATTTTTGGGGGAACATTATCAGGTTCTGACATAAACTTTACTGTAAACTGAACACCTGTTCTTGTAATATCCAAGGATGTTACATGGCACATTTTCAGTTAGATTTGAGGGTTCTGTAGTAGTTTTGGTCTCCTATTCTATTGTCTGGTGGTTGACAGGTCAGCAGTGGGTGGCCTGCATAAAGGTCAACTGGCTTAGCAAGTAACGCGGAGGTCTGTATGCTTGTGAATATGTCTGTGCTGACCTTAGGGGACAGTGCTTTCTTTCTTCCCGTGGAACCACAGAGGTTTCAGGGTAAAGGCTGACTCAACTTGGCATCCTGGCCACTGCTGCATTACACACACACACACACACACACACACACACACACAGCATCCCACACACAACATCCTTTCCTTCCAGTAAACCTTTTCCCACAACTACCAAGACCACCACCATGGCACTGCATTCGCTGTTGTCAGGGAAACTTCAGCGCGTTAGTGACAGACCCTTTCGACCTATGTCGTCATCAGAGGACCTGTCCTCTGATTGGTGCTCAAGTGACCATGAACAGGACTTCTGTTAACGAAGGGGCATAACAAAGATCATCAAAGTGGTTGGACAAATTAAAATGAAATTGAATGGGAAATAGTTTGCTTTATTTGAACACAAAACTGACACGAAAACTATAATTTATTAGACTTTACAGAAACGTATGTTAAATTTGAATTAATTTCCATTCCTGACTTACTGTCAAGATGTTTTGGTTGTATAACTGCTGTTTAACAAGCATTTTTTAAAACCAACAGGCCGAGAGTGGCCATTGAGAGAAACCTGTTCAAAAATATTCTTTACTTTTATTTCTCTTTGCTACAGAGTGAATAAAGCAACAAAATCCTTAAAATCTTCTTTAAAGTTATTTTTTGGCACTAGTGGTCTTTATTTTTTTTAAACTAGATTGACAGGAAATAGGGGGGGAGAGAGCAGGGAAGGGAATACAGCAAACTTCGACAGGTCGAGATTCGATCCCTTTGACCTACTTAGCTTTTATATGCATGATAAAAGTTTCTTTAAATTTGTTAAGGTAAATACATTTTTTTTTAATTTGTGTCAATATTTGTTATATTTGTTGTTCATACAAATAAGACTAAAGAATTCACTACATTTGGTTACATTTTGTGAGATTTTTTTTATGGGACAAAAGTGTCCCATAACACTTCTGAAGGTGCTTTGAGACAAACCATCCTTAAAACATTTGGAGTTTGTCACATCAATATAAAGAGCTGTCCAGATGTGAATCAATAACCCGGTTGTTAGAGTCAAGGCTGAACAGTGTCCAACACTTTAAGACACGGGGAGCAGGGAAATGATAACCTGGAAGATAACCGTTAACTCTACTATTCATGTGGTTAAGTGGTGGACGTAAAGTTTATGAAACATGCATGTTTCTTATTTGTGGGGTGGTTCTTTCCAATGCAATATATCTACACCACACACCAGTCATAAAAAAGTGCCCGTTGTAAATAAAAGTGCATGACATGGACCTTTTCTATTAGGATCTTCAGCTGATTTTATCTTTTTATTACAGGTTCATCTTTTTGACAACTAGTGGATATCAAAACACTTTGGTTACTGTAATCAGAGAGTCTGGTGATCAACCCCTCTTTCATTCAAGTTATCTGTGAACTCCTGAAAGGATCTACATGATGAAACAAAATGACACCTTTGCTATGGATAGGTATGAATTTAAGCTAATTTAAATGTCCAGCGATTTCACCTTAATATTTAAGTTCTGGTTTAATTAATCAACCCTTGTTCAAAACCATTTCACAGATTACAGGTTCTCCACACCATCAACCCTAACATGATCTTCATCTCATTCCCTGTCATCCTCCTCACCATCTTTGAGCTTCCCCTCTCCATCTCCGTCTGTCTGACTTCGGCTGTCTCCCTGGCCATGTTGAAGGCGACGGGAGACAGTGGCGTGCTGGCAGGTGCATGCCACTAAATTACCATCTCGTACACACACACACACACACACACACACACACACACACACACACACACACACCCACACACACACACACACATACACATACACACACACAAAGCAGGGCTCTCCTGTGCTGAGAAGGCTTCCATTATCATATCAAAGCGTCTCTCGCTGAGACGTGGCAGTGCTTCAATTTGAGCAATTAATGCAGAGAGACTCTGTCACACAGCCCAGCAGCCCCCAACTCTTTACCCTCCACCTCAGATACACACACACAGCACACATGCGGGGTCTCTTGTGGCTCTCTGAGACAAAGGTGGTGGGAAGTGTGGATCCATATTTTCAAGGCCATCATGCTGCTTTTCTCTGTTCTGGTTTTGCCCTCTTAAAACAGTTTCTCCACCTGAAATGGTAAAGATGCTTGTTCAGGTGCACTTGATGGCGGTATAGGCTTGGTGCTACAATCTATTTTTAGGATATGTAGACTTTTATTGCTTATGAGGTTAAAGCAGATGGACAAATAGAATCCATTATCACAAGCATTAGATGTAAAATGTACATTTAAATGGAGCTATACAATAAATGCCCTGCATATCTGTTGGCTTTAAAGAACCACATTTATTCATTGGATATTGATTTCTGTAGTTTATGTACATATTTGAGATTACTAGAAAATATAAATACACTGTTTTAGTCTAACAGCTGGTAATGTGTGAACATTTTTTGAATGTGTTTGAAAATGTCAGAGCTTTACAATTTAGGATATAAAAACAGGACTGCAACCTCTTGTTCTGAACCACTCAGGTTAAAATAATAAACCTGATTCATTTATTTTTACAGAGGAATGGCTGACCTAATAGCAAAATACCATGTCCATAATGAGTGACAGTAAACAGTTATTGCATAAGCTATTGAAGAAGCATCTGTTAAAGAGGAGCTAACATATTCCTACTACAACTTTTAATAATTTAATCTTGAAAGATCACAAATCAGCTCAGATCTAACAGTTAAGCTGATTTTGTCATCAATTGTCCACATTTAGATTTAAATGAATCCTGTTTTGTTATAAATGCAACAGGTTGCAATAGTGCCATTATAATGAGGCAGTTAACAGTACTCAGTATGAACATGTAGGAAATGATGTTACAATTTTCTGTGGAGCCGTTTGAACAGTTTGATTTCTCACTTGGAAAGCCCCAATCAAAACTGCTGAGTAAAAAGGTTATCAATGGATATTAATATTTCCTTTTATTTTCTCTACAGTCTAACAGTTATATTTAAGACCGAAGAAAGCTTTATAAAAAATCTGTACAACAGCAAATGGAGTAATGTTGATTGATAAGAAGTAAGTGAGATAGAAATATGCAATTAGATTGCATAGGGGTACTAGACTAGAAATCTCTTTCTTTTTAGAAGCTCGTTTGGCAAAATCTTTAGTTTTGACTATTACCTTCATCCTGTAGTATGCATCAACATCACAAGGTATAAAGATGTAAGCTGTCTCTCAATAAAAGTGAGTTTGGGATTCAGAGTTGCTGTTATTTATTTGCATTTCATTATAAAGGGGCAAAATTCTAAGGTTCGGGCCAAACCAGTTTTAAAACTCATTCTGCTTCAAGTTTGGTTGACTCAGTTATGAGTGGTTGTGCTCTAGTAATATTTCTATCACACTGTGGGGTATCTGTCCTGTGTTTTGATGTACAAGAAAGATATGCAACTTTAAATAAATAATGATCCAGCATAGTCATTTTACCTATCTGATACTAGGCTAAATGCAGTTCGATCTCTTATGTGCAATAAGTGCCTAAGTGCCCTGTTTGGTGTGTGTATATATATAGATATACAGGGGTTGGACAATGAAACTGAAACACCTGGTTTTAGACCACAATAATTTATTAGTATGGTGTAGGGCCTCCTTTTGCGGCCAATACAGCGTCAATTCATCTTGGGAGTGACATATACAAGTCCTGCACAGTGGTCAGAGGGATTTTAAGCCATTCTTCTTGCAGGATAGTGGCCAGGTCACTACGTGATACTGGTGGAGGAAAATGTTTCCTGACTCGCTCCTCTAAAACACCCGAAAGTGGCTCAATAATATTTAGATGTGGTGACTGTGCAGGCCATGGGAGATGTTCAACGTCACTTTCATGTTCATCAAACCAATCTTTCACCAGTCTTGCTGTGTGTATTGGTGCATTGTCATCCTGATACACGGCACCGCCTTCAGGATACAATGTTTGAACCATTGGATGCACATGGTCCTCAAGAATGGTTCGGTAGTCCTTGGCAGTGACGCGCCCATCTAGCACAAGTATTGGGCCAAGGGAATGCCAATGTATGGCAGCCCAAACCATCACTGATCCACCCCCATGCTTCACTCTGGGCATGCAACAGTCTGGGTGGTACGCTTCTTTGGGGCTTCTCCACACCGTGACTCTCCCGGATGTGGGGAAAACAGTGAAGGTGGACTCATCAGAGAACAATACATGTTTCACATTGCCCACAGCCCAAGATTTGCGCTCCTTGCACCATTGAAACCGACGTTTGGCATTGGCATGAGTGACCAAAGATTTGGCTATAGCAGCCCGGCCGTGTATATTGACCCTGTGGAGCTCCAGACGGACAGTTCTGGTGGAAACAGGAGAGTTGAGGTGCACATTTAATTCTGTCGTGATTTGGGCAGCCGTGGTTTTATGTTTTTTGGATACAATCCGGGTTAGCACCCGAACATCCCTTTCAGACAGCTTCCTCTTGCGTCCACAGTTAATCCTGTTGGATGTGGTTCGTCCTTCTTGGTGGTATGCTGACATTACCCTGGATACCGTGGCTCTTGATACATCACAAAGACTTGCTGTCTTGGTCACAGATGCACCAGCAAGACGTGCACCAACAATTTCTCCTCTTTTGAACTCTGGTATGTCACCTATAATGTTGTGTGCATTTCAATATTTTGAGCAAAACTGTGCTCTTACCCTGCTAATTGAACCTTCACACTCTGCTCTTACTGTTGCAATGTGCAATCAATGAAGACTGGCTACCAGGCTGGTCCAATTTAGCCATGAAACCTTCTACACTAAAATGACAGGTGTTTCAGTTTCATTGTCTAACCCCTGTATATATATATATATATATATATATCTATATATATATAGACACCAAACAGGGCACTTATTGCACATTTTCCTGCTAGTTAGGAGAAATTGGCCTCTGTCATTTATGCTTTTATCAAAATCTCTTCCACATTCACCCCTCTCTTCCTTCTCTTTTATTGGATTGTTGTGGAGTACTCCATTGCCTCTCTTTTTCTTTGAGACGAGGCACTTTATTAGACACAGATGTTCAACTGAACCCAGCACAGTCTGGATTAGCTGCCAAGAGCCTCTCTGTGTCTGTGCTTGTCTGTGCTTCTCATCCTCAATCAGGTGTGATCTAAAGGGATGAATAGCCTGCGATGTGGAGCAGCAATGTAACAATGTTTGCTCTGCAAGCTGTTCAGCTGGATTCATATTCTCTGGTGTACGTTTATTCTGAGTAGTTTTAAAAACTGTAACTTTACACTGTTATACAAGCTATGCACTAACTACTTCACACTGTATGAGTGTATCATATATTCAGTGTTGTCCAATGAAAAGAAATAAAATATTTACAATGTTGTGAGGGGTGTACTAACCTTACTGAGATACTGTAAGTAATTCGACAATTGTTCCCAGTAGTGTTTTTAAAAGCCTATTAAGTTACCTGAAAATTACTTTTGATGAGCACACTGTAATCACATCTACTAGCGCATCCATCCTATGCCTCACTGGTTATGTTTTGCAAACCAGTATGTGTCACTTGGTGAACAGCACTACACACATTTTGTTTAGCTTGCTAAGGTGATACAAGATCAAATATAAAGAGATCATTAAAAGACCTGGATGGATTTGGGGGTCATTGGTTTGTTTAGGACAAAACCTGTTCAATAATAATACTATTGAAAACACACAGTACGGTTCAGGACGTCATATCAATGCACAATAACTTCATGTCTGAAATTAAGTTTCCATGATTTTAACCAGGCACTCTGAAAAGGTTCTAATTCCGGGGGACGCAGTAATGAATTGTGTGGGCTAATGCACCCAACAACCGAACATTTAGACTTATCCAATTGCAGCCTCTGCATACTTGAGCTTGGACTACAAATTCACAGCGAGAAATAAAAATGGCGGATACGCGAAAGCCGAAAGCCCATGACCTTGTTTAGCTGTTCCGCTGCAAATACTGTGACACAATAGTTAAAAAAAATCCATAATAGAGAATAGAAAAAACTGAACGGATTGGAAAATATGACCCAAACAGAATATGAAGATATCTATGCAACACCTGGAGAGACTAAATTCAACTTTTCTGCACTCCTACAGATGCTAAGTACACCACAAAATGTATTTAAAGGCTAAAAAAAAGTAGATTTTACATGATATGTCCCCTTTAACGCAAATTCTGAGTTTTTTTTGAGTTTTCTAATGAAATCTAATTAGAAAGGACCTTTGGACACTTGGCTTTAAACCTTACTGAACAGAACTGGAATCATTTCACTTAAGATAAAAATGACTTCTCTGCATCTGATTCATGCTTATGTGATTTTCAGGAAAGCAGGCCACAGACTGCTTGGGGTATGTGGAAAAATTCTAAAGCCTGTGTGTCACAGCTTAGAGATGCAATATATGAATACATAGGTGACACTGCTATTGAATCGACGCAGATGTTGCAGCAATGACCAGTTACTTGATCTGCTATGCTATGGAAAGTCTCTATACTTATGAAGTTTCACTCACCTCAGCATGCTGAAAGTTTGAAGTGGCTCTCAAAGGAGGGTATTTGATAATTAATCCAGTTAATAACTATTTGACCACTTGGTGGCACTCATAGACTATGTATAAAGCATTGCCTTTCATCTCAAGAGGGTCTTGTGAACATTAATATGGGGAAAAATAGACCGTACCAAGTATCTTTACTTTTTCCTGGCACAGTAGGAAGTTTTACCCCCGTCACCTCAATGAACACACCTAATATAAAAAACAACAGAACATCATAACAGATACACGTAGTCTACTTTATACACATGGCAACACTTTATGGTTTACAAAATGTGCTAAATATTTTCATGGTTAGACCCATGTAAAGTGTATTTTGTATTTCCCAATTTATGTAGTGAGATAAAAATATAAGAAGCACTGTGACAACTGTTAAAACAAGTCATGTATGCCATATAGTAATTTTGGCTTGTAGATTGATTACAGCCATCATCATCAGTTTTATTACTAGGAATCTGTGTTCATATAATAGATGGGACTGATCTCGGTCTGTGTTTTAAACCTTCGGTTCTTTCGAGGTTTGTCCAGGTTTCTGTCCCTGTGAAGACCCCAGGTACTCATAGGACATTTATCTGAACAACCATACCAAATCAAGGCTTACAACTCTTTCACTCAGCTGTTGCAGTCTTCCACCCAAATACAATAAAAAACAATCCAAAATTGATGTTTTTGGAGCACATTAATGGAACAGCGGATTGCTAAAGTGTAAAGAGGACTTTGAGAAACACATTTGTTTGATATCCAAGTATTTCTGTGCTCTTTGATCGTTTTGTTATCACCTTTCTATCTTACTCTCTGGCTGTCTGTATCTCTCCATATGTCCTCCTCTGGTTGCAACAGCTGCCTGATGTTTGTGACAGGCGGTGCGATAGCGTTGACAGGCTGCAGACGGTTATCAGTGGGCTGCCATGAGAGGCTCGGTCTGGCTAAATTGAAAATTGCAAATGAAAATCCTGCTCAGCACGTTTTTTTAAATTCATCAACCATTATGTCAGATGACCTTTTGGGCGTCAGGCTCCACTGATAAAACTCCAAATGACAACACTCCGCTCTGATCCAATTTTCGACACTGTCCCCGTTCTTCTGTCCTCAATCCCTCCTCCTCCTTCACCTCCTTCTCTTCGTCACCGTTCGACCTGGTGCCAGTGGAAATGATAGGCTTTCAGGAGAGCCTCCATTGTGCTGTAGATGAAGAGGTTTTGTTTGGAGGAGATGGCCCTGCTGTGTGTGTGTGTGTGTGTGTGTGTGTGTGTGTGTGTGTGTGTGTATGTGTGTGTGGAAGCTGTAAGAAACGTGATGGGTGTATGAGTCTGGTGGCACGGAGCATGGCCTGGCCCGACCTCGTCTTGGTCCCACTGTTGTTGCCCAATCACAGAGCGGATCAGAGGCCAGAGGGGGTATGAGGGCAGAGTGGAAGGTGTAAATGTATAATAGACACTAAGAGTAGATGTCACTCTAAATGGCTTCTCCTGGGAGGGTCAATGTCTGCCAATATTGACTGACGTTTGTGTGCATGTGCATCATCTCAAGAAAAAAAAGAGAAAAGAAGCAAGAGAGCTGATCCTTTGAGTCTTTTAAAAGCTCTATCTGTCAGTAATTGAATTTTCTTCCTGTCCTATTGTTGTTGTCTTTGTCTCCAAGGACTGGATGGTCAGACTTTTTTTCTCTCCATCTTTTTTAGCTCCTCAGACACATTAGAAAAATTACTCATTTTGCTCACAGACTTTTCTTTTGTGCAAAGATCAAGTAACCTTTCAGAGTCCAGGTCTGACACCTAAAAGATAGGTTTGGATTTTTCTTGTTTATTTGAACACCTCAGACTTGAATGGCGATGGGTTACTGTAATCAATTCTACTTGGGATCAAGGTGTTCTGTTATGTCTGTGTTTACAAAACCCACCATTAGACTTTGTTGGGTAGTGTTTTTTTTTTAAAGCTTTGTAAAAATATCCACATGTACAGCAACTTCAAAATTTATATCTTCATTTTTGTTATGTTGTTCAGGTATGAAGTTTCATGAAATAAATTATTTTTAGGTTAAGGAGAAACCTTTCTTTAACCTTCAACCTAGTTGTATGGCACTGTCTGTAGGACCTAGGCTGCTTGCAAAAAACAAAACATGGCTGCCCAGAGTTGGATTTGAGCTGGTGAACATGACTGTATTCTCCACAGCTCCATGTGAGTAATGTAAGGACCTGAAAAAGAATAGGTGGTTAAAGCTCACCCACTGCAGTTACATCTCTATTCACATCTGTATTCACAGAGCTGGGTTTGTGAGTAGGTGTAGAGTGGGGCACGCTGTTTGCCGTGCGGCATCATCAGAAACAGGGTTGAAGGCGCTTGATAATATTGCAATGTGAAAGGCGGTTCCGGTTTATATAGGGGCTCTTCATTGCTGCCACATCAGGGAACCATCTTGAGAAAAAGTCTTCAGTCTATGGGATTAGTTTAGCTCCGGTTGTGTTTGGGGGTTGCCACATTTGCAAGATGAGCTGTACAGAGACTGTAACACCATAACAGAACTGCCTGAATGCAATATTTAGTAGGTTATGATAAATGCCATGAATCTCTATGCTGATTATAAACTTTTCCTACACGTGTTCCCTTTAATGATAGTAATAGAATTTAATGACTTATAATTTAGGGACCCAGATCCTAAAAATCATGGAGAGTACTGTGAACAGTGTCATGATGGAAAAAGAAAGAGAAGATTGAAGGAAATCTGTATTTTTTGCAACCAGTATGGCAGTTGCATGTTTTCCTAATATCGTGGAGCCCGATAACAAAGTCCTGGATCAAGTCCTGGCGCATCCACTTAAGGGCAAAGCTTATATACATATATTTTGTCATCAGTCCATAAGGGTCTCAGTGTTGCTGGCAGATTTTTGGGACTATACTGAGTACAAGTGCAATGATGAAACTCGCCTTCAAAGATCACACCTTGAGCAGATGAAGAAATGCAAGAAGTATGTTTGTGTAAGGAGACAGGCATTGAGTAGGTGACCCAAAAACAAAATTAGTCTAAGAACACGTGTACCCTAGAGGCCCAAAAATGGTTTTATATGCAGAAAAAATACATTACTTCCTGTCCTTTAGTTTCTGATCTGTCATAACTATTCTATGAAATAAAGCATATTGATTGAAAGATATTTTTCTGATTCCATTAAATTAAAGCCTATTTCACCTTGGCCTGGCTCTTGTGTTTAGGTTTATGTTTGACAGATTTAGGAAAGTCTGACCTGGGCCTTGGTTTTGGTTTTCTTTTGATTTGTTTTCTTAGACTTTGGGGAACCTCAGAGATCAGAAATAATAACTCAATACAATCTTTGGCATCACATCAGTATATTTCCCCCCAGCAGCAAGAAAACACTTTGCACTCTAGATTTAAATTGATGACAATGCAATCTACTGTATATAAAATACAAAATTAATATCAAACAGGATTGAACACTAATGTAATTAACAACAACACTGAAAGAAATATTTAAATCCAATCTTAATGTTCTGCTCTGGGTTCATGGTATTTATGACCGTTTAAAAATATATTATTTGTGTCTAACTATAGGATAAATCATGCTACTTACTTGTGAATGGCAGATAATTTTCGGTGAAGTGTGTGAGTTTTTGAATTTGGCTGAATTTCCAAAGTATGAATGTGCATAATTGTGTGAGCATGTGTGAGTTTGTGAGCATCCACCAGTGTGTGCACAGGCTATAATTTGCACAGAAATCTGCAATGTGTTGGCTCTTACTCTGTTTACAAGTGTGTCTCAGCATGAGCCTACATCTGCATTTGAGTGTGTGTGAGTGACTGTGTGCAGCTGTCCCAGGTGTGCGTTATTAATCAGTTATCAGGGCAGTTTATTTGCTGGGTGACAAGTTGCAATTTCCCCCCTGATTCAAGGCCTCTTTGTCAGGTGGGAATTACTCTGAGGGTTCATGACAAAACACTTCACCTCTGCTTCATTCCCTCTCTTCTTCGCTCTCAGTCTAGAATTTGTGAACTGTCCTTCTCTCCATCGTACGCCGATTTCCTTCCCTAATGTTTGCATCCTGTTTCCTCCACCTCTTCTTTCTTCTTTCTACATATTCACCTCCATCTTTCTTCCATCTATCTTGCTCTTCCTCTTCTATAGTTATTTTTCTTACCATCAGCATCATCATCCTCATGCCCTGGAGTAAAAAAGGCGGACTGTATAATTAATCACACAGCTTGGTCTAATTAGCGACAGACACACAGTCACCTCTCAGCTTTTCCAGTCCTAATAGCAGCTGATGTTGTATTAACGGCAAATGGTGCAATCCCTGTGAGAGCTCCTCTTGATGAATCTGATGAATGTGACAATAATTAGTGAAGACAGATGAGAGTTAAATTACCGCTGACAATGTAATGCTATCCTGTCGGCAGCTAGACAGAGGGACTAACTGACAGGCGTGTGGAAAGGAGTTTAGTTTCATGCAAATTATTGTTTTCATGCAAATCATGATGCATTAATTCAGCATAATGGAAGTTCTAATTGCAAATTTTGTTTAATGTTGAAAAGAAGTTCTTCATGTATCTAAACAGGTGCTGAAAGATTATCTAATAAAAACATACACTGTGTTACTCTGGTCTGTCGAAGACGATTTTTCTTCAGTTCAATCCCCAAGTTAGCTTTTTCCACCGAAAAACTCTCAGCTTAGAGATTTTTGTTTTATATAACTTATACATGTATGTTTATGGCACTTTCAGTGTAAACAGAGAAAGGGCAGAGGATGTTAATGACAACGCCTCGCGTAAAGTGGTCCAGCTACAGGTGGAAAAACCTGAAAATAATATTGGACCATATACGCATCATAAAAACACTGCTGAGAGCTGCTGTGCCTTAAGGTCTACAAACAGAATAAGTTCCATTGCTAACTTTTTTCAAACCAAAGAAATAGCTCCAACTCATTGAAAGAAGTAGGATTTCTAGAAGGAAATGCCTAAATATTATATTTAGCTTAAAAAAACCTTCAAGAAGTGTTTCATCTTTTGAACACTTTTGGATGAAAAAACTCAGAGGTCAAAGCAGATCAGTAGATCAAACTAAATAGTCAAAGTATTGTGAAAAAAAGTCTGACAGCAGAGCAAAATCTCAATTAAAAAGCTTTGTTCCACCACAAGTGTGATTTAGAAACCTGTGAGTTCTCACCGAAGAACTACGCTTGATTCCAATACAACCGTTTTCTTATCTGCACAACAAAAAACAAAAAATCTCCACACAGTAGTTTGGTAACAACAATTCTGTAATATATCAAATATGCTTAAATCAGTAAACCACTGAGGGTACATCTTCTATCTTATATTAAAGGTGGTCAAAGCAGAGCCCTCCCCATTAAATGCATTTAAAAAGTGTAGACTATGCACTTTTTACCATGACAAAATGGTACATTCCACCTCTGCCCTCCTCATTTACTGCAGGTTACAGAAGGTCTAAACTCAGGTCAAACTCAGTGCATGCTGCAGAGAAGCTGCGTATTTTATTCATTTAATTATTTAATTGAAGCTGCATGTGGCTCTTTAGACCCTCCACCATGGCTCTTGATACCTTTGGCCAAAAATGCCAGAAGAACTGAACAATGTTTAAAAAGTAAAGGACAATTTTTAAAATGTTAGCTTTAGCAGTTTTTACCTGGTGTTTTCATGCAATATATACATAACATTTTCACAAAGAATGACACTAACAGTGTAAGGCCTATTAGTTTTTATGAATTTATATGAATAGGTTGCTAACTCCTTTCTGTATCAAAATCATTTTCTATTTTACTGAATGCCCCATTGAAGTAAATATATTAAACCTAAAAACTAAAATAAAATTGTTATTATATTATATAGGTTACGGACCCCTGGGTTATATTAATGTTTGGTCACAGAGTTTAAGATGCCTGTGTGCAAAGAAAAGAAACATAACTACATAACCTCTTAACTTAAAGAGTTTAATCCATGATAAGCACAAACTACAATACAGAGTAGCAAACGTTTTCTGCAAGGAGTGGGAAAAAATTCGCCCAGTAACATTTCTTCAGGGACAAACAATAAGGTTTATTATCCCTGGAGGGATAATAAACTCTCGATTTACCGGTTTGTCTACATTCCTACCCTCACCTATGGCCATGAACTTTGGGTCATGACCGAAAGAACGAGATCCCGGATACAAGCGGCTGAAATGAGCTTCCTCCGTAGGGTGGCCGGGCACTCCCTTAGAGATAGGGTGAGGAGTTCGGCCATCCAGGAGGAGCTCCGAGTAGAGCCGCTGCTCCTCCACATCGAGAGGAGCCAGTTGATGTGGCTCGGGCATCTATACCGGATGCCTCCTGGACGCCTTCCTCGGGAGGTGTTCCAGGCACGTCCCACTAGGAGGAGGCCCAGGGGACGGCCCAGGACACGCTGGAGGGACTATGTGTCTCGGCTGGCCTGGGAACGCCTTGGGCTCCCCCTGGAGGAGCTGGAGGAGGTGTCTGGGGAGAGGGACGTCACCATCAGCATATTTTGGTCATATTTCTGGAAATGACAATAAATAAATGAATGTCCTGAATCCATATTCAAATGTGACAGAATATATTAACTCAATTACAACTAACACAATAAACTTAATAAAGTAGATACTTATTTTTCAATAGTTTTTTCTGTATTTATGTTTTACTTACAATAAGCTAACCTCACATGCTGGACTTTGGACTTTAATATGCTACACAAAAATCTTTCTGACTGTTGTAGTTAGTTAAAAAAGCCTCTAAACTTAATGATATCCCGCTGTATAAGCTTTGGTTAAATGACTGATTACACTGGAACTGTTACCGAAAAAACAGACAATGGATCTGGTGTAAAAGCTATGATTGAACATTACATGCCCTTTTAACTTTGATAGTTTTGGGTAGAAAATAAATTATTTATTATTGAATCAATCCAATCTGGATTAATTATAATATGATAATGTATCAGAATCCAAGCAATTTTCTTAATAATTTGTCACTAAAATTGTGTATTCTGAAAATGGCTTTTTTAAACGTAAAATTTTTGTTATTAAAAGTATTCTTTTTAAATTGATTTATTAGGCCTTGGCAAAGATAATGTATGCCAATCAAATGCAACTGCCAGTAGCGCTTCACGTTTTGTATTTAGTACAAAGTTGATGTAAATTTCCTTGTAAAAATGTTTCATTTGAACATTTATTGCACAAATCTACCTTCCTTCTCCCTTTTCTGAAAACAAATAAATAAATTCAGTGACATGTAGAAATGTGCAAAAGCTTGAGAGAAATTAGAAAGCCAGAGAGGGGAGGGCAGCAGTGAAGCCTCAGGACTAATTAGTGCTCTCTGCTAAAGAGGCAGAGCAAATGATGATGATGGAGAACAGGGAAAGGGATGAAGGGGTAAGCGACTGTAATTGTTTTCGTCAGAGACAGTGGGGAGCTATCAGGGCAATAAAGTAAATTAGAACAAACAAGGAGGGAAAGAGAGAGATGGAGGGATGGAAAGGGGAGAAGGACAGGCAGAAAGATGGATCTGACGATGATAAATGACAGAGGATCTGACACCAGAAAAGCCTTTCAGCTGTGGGAAAAAAACACAAACACACAATAGCGACTTTATAGCTCAACCGAATGGGGCCATAACTCCTCTTCCTCGCTCATCTGTGGCTCCCTCCGTCTGCGGACCTAAGATCAGTTTTCTGTCCCTAACCTTTTATTTTGCACAGCTGGGCATTGAAGCATAATTTTAAGTCATACATGTCTTATACAGTATGCAAGAATATAATCATACAGTCAAGCATATGTGAACTTGCAGTTATACTTGATCCGACAGATGTACTTTTTGGTCTTTTTGAAATTTTACAAAGAAGTTGCAAACCTGAAGTGTGTATTTAAGTTTAAAATGTTTAAAATGCTGTTGCTGGTTTTTAAACTTTCACAAAACCCCAGCATCGTGATGTTATACCCAAATTTGAAAAAGAAAATATTTTTCACAAGTCAGCCTATAATTGCTTTTGTCCAGAGTAGTGCTGAAATAACTCTCAAAGCCTCAGTCATAAGTTAGTTCCTACAGCAAATTTATAAAAGAACAAAAACATTTCTTAAACATTTTTTAATGTACGACTATAACTCAATTAGAAACTCTTTATTCAGAATTATTCATCAGTCATTTTATATATGAAAAATCTAAATTCAAGTTTGCATATCAAGTATGAAGTGTGAAAATTGGACAGAGCCCTAGTCTGCCTTTATGCGCCTCTGGTGGTTGTGATTAAATAAACTAACATAGGCTCTACTGAACACATTATATCAGTGGAAATGGTCCCTTCTGCAGCATTTATTAAACCATTTTATACACAGCAGCTTTTTATTGAAATATTATAGCTGCTGCATTGCCCACACGTTCTTCTAGTAAATTTTCATTTTTTTTGTTTTGGAGTTTAAACGAAAATTCAACATGGAAGACTCACCATCACTTCCAGCTTCGTCTAATTACTCGTCCATTCGGCTCTGCTCCACCAATCAGCGTCAAGTCCGCATTTCTCCCCGGCCGATCATCCTTCAAGTCTCTGCTTTAAAAGATCTTCATCCATGGAACCCTCCGTTCTGCAGCTGAACTTTGACCCTCCTCCACCCCATCCCCACCATTTGGCTTCAGAACTCCTTCCAAATCTCCTCAGCCCTCCACTCCACCACCAGGATCGGATCCCAGTGGGGAAGACATCTCTAAATCTAACCCTAAGATGTTCATTCAAGCGCATGTCATTCTCAGGATTCACGTCTTCCTCTGGGGTCCGAGCGCCAAAGAAATAAACATTCACTAATAAACTTTTCTAATTGCATCCCTGTCTTCTCTTTGTGAGTCTTTCCAGGTTGAATTGCTGATTCATATAATTAGAAATACATCAATAGGCTTTAAGAAAAATTAAAAATGATAAATTCATAATACTGTATTAACCAAAAGTCTTAACATTTTTATCACATATAGTCTAGAAAACCAAAAATTCAGATCTAGCCTCATTCTTAATCAGCTGCTATTTCAATACACACTTTTACAAACAAAGTGTAGCAGATGCCTGTACTCAATGAGCCGCACAATTTTAAACAGGTGAACCAATCAAAGCTTTGCGTTGCCAAATCATTTGGATTTTTATGTCTCTCGCCATGGCAACCAAACAGTCTGTGACAGGCCATCACTTCGACGCTGTAGTGACAGGTCAGGTAATGGAGCCTGTGTCACTGACATCACATACAGGGAAAACGCTTCATTATGGGAAAGCTTTGTGAGTGAGTGTGTGTGAGACAGAGAGAGTTAAAGAAAACACAGGTCTCTACAAACCAAGCAGGCTTTCTCTGTCATGTCTCATTTCCAAGATGCTGTAATTCTGTAATTGTACAAGGCAAGAGGTGGGAGTCTGTATGTACATAGGTGTGTTTGTGTGTGTGTTGTAAATAAAAAAGGTAATTTTTTTTAGCAAATCACTGAGTTTTATCTGGTACATTTGTTTGCATCATCTTACTATAGAATGAGGATCTTTATAAAAATCGTTTTTTTTTTGTTCTAGAAATATTTTAAAAAATCTAAACAATTTTGTATGGTAAAAAACAACAACTTTTGATTACGTTAATTTAAACAATAAATTAATTTATGATGATAGTAAAGAGCATTTTGTTGCCCCTTTACCAGTCTTGGGTCTAACAAATATTATTAAACTTACTCTGTTTTGACTCCCTAAGAGTTTGTGGTAAAACTGTTATTATTCCTTGAACCTTTCTATATTTTATCACCTAACAACCACAAAATGGAATGTATTTAATTGGGATTTATGGTTATAGAACAACACGATTTGGCACATAATTCAACCTGGAAAGTCTCACATAATGGAGAAACAACAAGATGTGGTTAAAGAGTTTATTAATGAAAGATTATTTCTTTGGCGCTCGGACCCCTGAGGAAGATGTAAACGCGGATGATGAAGTGGGTTTGAATAAACATCTTAGGATTATGATTAGGTACGTGTTCCCCCCCCCCCGGGATCCGATCCTGGTGGTGGCGTGCGTAGGCCTTGGTATGGAAGGAGTTGGGAGCCTATGGTGGAAAGGGGTGGAGGAGGGTTGAAGCTCAGCAGAAGAGCGGTGTCTTCCATGCAGAAGGTCTTTAAAAGTGATGCCCTGGGAGATTGGCCAAGGAGGAGTGCGAACCTGCCATTGATTGGAGCAGCCAGTGAGGAGTGATTGGACGTGGCAGGGTGGTGAGTCTTCCATGTTGAATTTTCGTTTAAACTCCATTTGTGACATGAAGGTGAAAAAAGTTTACTTGATTTTTTGATATTTTTACAAATACAATTTAAATAAAAATAATGTGGTTTCTACTTTTATTCAGATTCGCTAAGTCAATACTTTAAAGAACCGCCTTTTACTGCAGTTACAGCTGCAAGCCTTTGAGGGCAAATTTGCCCATTCTTCACAAAATAGCGCAAGCTCAACAATATTGGAAGGGGATTGTCTGTGAGCCTCAATTTGTTTTGCCACAGATTTCTAGCTGGGCTTAGGCCCAGAATAGGTCTGGAAGTGATAAATATGGTGTGATCCACAGAATTCCAGTGTGGCTCCAATCTCAACTATTTTGCATTCCTACAGCCTGATGCTGCCATCACTGTGCCTTATGTCAGAGATGGTGTGGTAGGGTATTGAGAAGTGTCAGTTTTCCACCAGATATGCCGTGTTGGCCAGAAAGCTCAATTTTGGTTTCATCTAACAGCCTACCTTCCTCCACATGTTTGCTGTGTCTCTTCCATGGCTTGTGGCAAACTGCACATAGAACTAACATCTTGCCACTCCATAAAGGACAGATTTGTAGAGTAGCATACTAATTGTCATTTTTGACAAATTATTCCACCTGAGCTGTGGATCTCGGCAGGTCCTCCAGAGTCACCATGGGCATCTTCGCTGCTGTTCTAAATAATGCTCTCCTTAGCCACCCGTTCATTTACCATTTAGATGATGTATTGAACAGTGAGTAGATCAAAGCTTGCTCTATTACCTAACCCTGCTTTGAACGTCTCCATAACTTGCTCCCTGACCCGTCTGCTGTGTTCCTTGGTCTTCACGATGCCATTTTTGTCACTAATGTTCTCTAACAAACCTTCTGAGGTCTTTACACAGCAGCTGCATTTATGCAGAGGTTAGACCAGTTGGTTGTACTGAATTGTACTTAGTTGGAATTATATTATCATAATTGGAATAAAGGCAGCTGAATAGAAATGCATGACAGCTTTCAGATTATTCTTTACCTTCCACTTCACCAACAAGGTGTTGGGTTATCACATAATCCTAATAAAATGCAATGATTTTTGTTGTTGTAATGTGACAAAATGTGAGAACGTTCAAAGTGAATAAGTAATTTTACAAGACACTGTATGTTTAAGTTAGTTGTGGTTTGTAGTTGCTGTTATTTGCTGATGTAGTTGGCATCAAAGCTCCTTAATAGTTTAACCGACATCTTAATTTGGTTTCTTAGATGTTTTTAAAAGTCAGGTTCCTCATAAATCCAGACGTGTCTGCAGAAAAAAAACATCAGCATTCTGCTACATTGACCAGTTCATTGGGAATCCTTGTTAAGCAATGGTTTGTTGAAGGCTTAATCTTATATTTGTCTCACCACCAGCATTACTTGTCATGATTACAAGGACCACACAAGATGTGTTGTTGTGTTTTCACCAACAAAGCCCCGATCACACTGCTGCCAGTCAGTTCTACATTATTTATTACTACTTACGATGGCTTGATGCTCAATTATCCGTGGCACACATAATACGGATGAATCATTTTCCTTGCAATGAACATGTTGCTTTGTCATTTTAAGCATAAAATAATTCATTGTTTTTGTATTGTACTGCACTAACAGCAAATACCTATGGCATTTGTAGAAATGCCTCAGCGTTGCATTTTATGTGGATTGCTAGCTAGCTACTTAGCCACAATGACAAAAAGATGATTTGGAGAAGTCAAGGTGAGGCTTTTAAAACTAGCACTGCACCAACTTTCAAGCATAGTGGTGGTAAGATCAAACTGAGGGTCTGATTTTACTGCCCATGGCCCATGGCATCACACAAAAATTATGAGATGAAGTACTACCTCCAAATTCTTGAAGTTCACCTTAAAAACCACAACAATTTGTTTGAGGCTTAGATCCAACTGGGTCGCAAACACCTAATTCTTGATTTTGAAATTCATTTAAGCATTTTTGTATAGTAACATCCCCTCTCCTCCATAAAAAAGAAGAAAGTTCAAATGCATAAATAAAACCCTCAAACCAACATGAGATTTATGCCAGTGATGAGTGTATTTAAACTTCTGATCAGCACTATACCTGTAAAACCCTAATGGGTGTTTCTAACTTTAGACTCCCAAACAGATGCCCTTGAGAAAAGAAAAAAATGGGCATTTGTTACTGTGTATGTTGAAAATGGCAGTAGTCAATGACTTAAAAACATCCGAACAGATCATATGATTTGATTGACAGGTGGTCTTTGAACCAGCATAACACTGATAGTGATTGCTGTGAAAGCTCAGTATCACAGAGGCTTTGTGTGCTACAAAGCCCTCCAGTGGCTCTGTGGTCCAACATTGGGAAGCAACAGCAGACCCTTAAAATACACTTCCTTATCAGAGATGTTTCCTTTTTTGACAACTGGTGATAAAAGAAAGACCCCTCTGTTTTGTGAGCGCATTTCGGGGATATGTATGTAAAATATATATTGTCAGTTTGGGTTTGTTTGGTTTTGGTTGCCAGGATGTTTAGTCTGGGTGTGTTTGATTCGGTTGTCAGGCGATGCTTTTGGACTGATGTGCTGTTAGAGACCATCACCTGGGACATGTGATAGCTTATCAAAGTCTTAGCAGCCCTTCTGCAGCAATGATACACACACACACACACTTTCCACCTATACTTGTATATGAGGGTGAGTGTGCGTTTGTCTATGTGTGAAACTCTTGTCGTCAAGGGAACGGCGGTTGGAAGGACAGTTTGACGTTCCGCTTGGCATCATGGGATGGGGCTGTCACCTGACGATGCTGCCACCACGGAGATAACCTTCAGGGTGACAGCCAAGACAAAGACACACATACACACACTCAAAAGAATGTATACAGGCAAACACACACACATACATATGAAAGCATGCCTGACTGCTCAAACACACACAGCAGACTTCATCTGCGGAGCTAAACACAGTGGGATTGATCCTAATTAGAGCTAATCAATATGTTGATGGATAGTTTCCCCCCTAAAGAATTAATTTGACCTCCAACAAAACAGAAATGAGAACTGATTTCCGATTGTTTACAAAAGTAAAGATAAGAAGCAAAAGGAGAATATGTTCATCCATCAAAAAGCCCAGCAAGAAATTATTAATATTTTATTCTCTTTCAGGTGGAGATAACCTTTATTTAACAAAAGCAAAATTAATAAATGGAATATGAAAATGTTTTTCAAAGATCTCCAACAGATGTTTTGTCTTTTAGGCTTTAGTTTTCATTAATCTTCTTCTTATGGTTGTAAATAAGTTTTATCCTTGAAGTTATCCAGTTTTTTCAAGTTGCAATTTTGTCATTTTAATTTTCAGGACTCAGGGGTAAAGATAGAGGAAGGAGCATTTTTTTTATTAACAAACCAAGAATAATAACCGTGGCAAAGGTCTAAGGTTACATCCTTACATTTTATTACATTTGAGACTTTTCTTTATAAAAAAATAACCTTTTAAATGTGTGGTAGTAACAGATTTTATGCAGGGAAAATATTAAGAAAGCAGCATTAATTCTATGATGACTTTTAAATAATTATTTTATGCCACATATCAGGAGGAGTAAGCTTTGGTCCCTTAGGAATCTCAGTTCAATTTTAATTAAAAAGTGTATTCAAAATTGAAGAGGGCTTATGTAGTTGTGGGGAGATTGAAAAAAAGTTGCAAAATGTCTTTTCAGAAACAGGAAAGGAAAGGAAAGGTTGAAGGAATATTTTATTTTATCATGTTCTCATGTTTAAACATATTTAAATAAACACTGAAATGTCAATTCTTAATATTTTCTCAATTATACCATGTGTTTTTCGTTGTACTTCATGTGAATTATAAAATCTTACCTCTGTATAGCAGGATGTTTTTTGTTATATAGTTTTACATCATTGTTTGTTTATTTTGTGCTTGTTAAAAAAAGAAATGGTCGGTTTTAGTATTCAAAGCCAATACCCCCTTGACATCTAAATGTTAAAATTTGAAACCATCACTATGATTACTGTGCCTTTTAACAACTTTGGAAAACTCAGAAGATAATGCCATGGCTTTGTAAGCTTCTGATAAGTTAGTTCACAACACTGGATGTGTTTTGGCAACTACTCAAACACACGGCTTCAATCTGTAACATCATAGAAAAAAATAAAAGAAAATAAAAGAAAGAGAACTTCATCTGCTCAAAAAATATTAGGAAGTATGAACCTTCAGCCATCTGGCTGTTCAGGAAATAGACTGGTTCTGTGTCCTAAAGATGAACGTGTTTTGGTGTGAAATGTGTGAAAACAAATTGCATTATGTTGACGTAATGACAGTAAAGACTCTTCAATCCTGAATGTCTTGTACAAGCATGTGCTGAAAGGAAACTCAGCAAGGAAGCAGACACAACTCCAACACCATGTTAAAAAGCCAGATGAAACATTGAAAATGCACTTCAGAGATAAACACCATACATTTTGGAGACATGTCCTGTGCTCTGATGAAACTAAGTGGTTGGTCATGCCCATTGCCCCATTCGAAGTAAAAAAGGGGGAAGCTTGCAAGTGTCCAAACACAATACTAACTGTGAAGTGCAGGGATGACAGCATCAGGATCTGGGTTTATTGCAGCCGGAGGGAGTGGTGCACTGAATAGTGTTTTGTGTATGTATATTAGACTTGCACAAAATCAGAAAATATACAACATTGTTATCAATTACAATTAAGTAAACATGTTTTAACATGCATGCAAGGGATGCCTACTCAACACACTGGGGATGTAATTCCCTGTTGACTGCATATGCATAAAAGCAACGTATTCACGTATTCATGGTGCAACTGACAGATTTGTTCTATATTCTTTCATCCGTTGCTCGCACGCCCACCTTTGTAATGCCGCCATGGGCAACTGCCCATTTGGTCTATAACTAAAAATGCCACTGTTTGAGACTTCAAAATTTCACAAACGTTGCACATATTATGTCTTCTGCAATTTTTCCAAATACTAGAAATATGCATCTGTTGTGTTTCCTTTTTTTCTTGGGAATATATCTGGTTTAATTTTTGTAAAGTCTATTGCAGCATCTGATACTGGGATTTTTTAATGTTTTGTTTTGTTGACCAGTTGTTCTGAACTCAGAGGCTTGTAGTCCTTTACTGCTGTATTAACAAAAATGCTATATAGGTTTAAAGAAAATAGATACTGATTAATACAAATTTTTGCATTGGATAAATAAAACAAATGCAATGTGTAACTCTTTATAAAGATTAAATAAGTGTTTGTTAACTGCACAATAATTCTTAACTTTTAAAGCTGTTAGAATGTATTTTTCCGACCCAAACCCAGTCAGCCACAGTGTATTGTCCTGGGGCGAACAACAGTCTCCCCATGGGTTAAGGAAGCCTTGTTATCCTGCAGAGCTACACTGTTATGTAGATGTAAACTAACGACCAATTCCACTGTTCAGCATTTTGCCTTTGTTTTAAGTCCCAGCCTTTTGTATGCACATGTAAGTCTGTGATTCAGTCAGTTTGCACGATGCATGGGGCTTCTATGGCTAAGTAGGTAAATATCCCCTCCCAGCATTTCCTGTCTTATGAAGCTCCGTCGGCATTAGCTGCAGCTGTAGCACCTGCTGTCAATGCTACAGTCCAACTCACTTGTCCAGAAACAATGCTTTTAGCCTGGAGATGAGGATTAGTGCTAGTAATGTGTGTTAAGAGCATTAGCTCGGGCCTGGGTGTGTAAAAGATTGTTAGAAAGTAGAAGACAATAACCAGGAACTGGCAATAATTAACTGAAGCTAATGCCTAAAACGTATTAAAGAAAACCCACGTTCAAGATGTGAAGGTTTTCATTGTAACTAATATACATTAAGCAATTGGTATGTGATGTGTGCATGTGACAGTCTGAGCCTGTAAAACAGCAGAGGAAAGTGGACCCTCACATATAAAATCCCGGAAACAGAAGTCATTACCAGCTGAGATAGAACAACAAAAAGTTGTGCATCATTTTGAGGTGAGAGGAAAATGAGACATGGTTTTCAAACAAAAAAAAATACAAATCTGAAAATATCCAGTGCATCCAAATGATTTCAGAAGTCACCTAATTAGTAAATAGAGTCCATATGTGTATAATTTAATCTCAGAATAAATCTAGCTGTTCTGTGAAGGCCCTTAGACGTTTGTCAGAAAACATTAGTGAACAAACAGCATCATTAGGGACAAGAGACAAAGCAGACAGGTCAATAATAAAGCTATGGAATGGTACGATCTAGTAGGATAGTTTTCTTTGAACCTAAGAAAGTAATTTACCCTTGTTGTAATACTTTGATCTTCTCCTTTGTTTTAAAACCTAAAAAGAGAATAAAAGTGAATTCACAATAAAACAAACAGTTTTATCTTGTCTAACATGAATTAATTTTTTGTTTGTCATCCATCAGTATCTCAAGAGATCAAGATCCAGTTCTGCTTCAGCTCAAATGTTTTTTACAGATCTCACATTATATTCAAACACCCACTGAAACATGTTGAAATTTATGGTGGATTCTGTGATGATGAGCTGGATAGTGACACATCTGGCTCTATAAACACCCAGTCCAGACCATGTTGGCAGTTGTTTTGAATGTATCTTCCAGTGTGGAGTCGAAGATGCATAATTCTTTTGTGACCTCTTTAAATCCATTTAGACTCATAAACTGCTACAGTCTTCTTTCTGAAGGCATGTGACAGCTCTTTGGAAATTGCCATGTTGCTCACTCTCACTTCAACATCATCTTCTACTCATGTTCACCTGATGTGATACACCTGTGTGTGATTTTAGCAATTTTATGTAAGACTACATGTGGGGGTTTCCTAATTTATTCTTCACTGATAATGCATTTTTTTTGCTTTCTGCTTGAATTGCTAATTATATTTCACTTGGAATTCCCAGTATTTTTGACATTGAAATTAAATATTCAATGAATATATAAATGCTTTTATTTAGTTATTTTTGTTCTTCAATAATAAATCAGCTTACCCTGTGGACATATTTCCTCTACAGTGTCCGTGGCTACCGCCCCCTGTTGGCGGTCAGATGCCTCGGAGCTCCACTGGTACTTTGAACCCCGGAAACACTTACGCACTCTATCTAAAGACTCTTAAAGGAACGACTCTCAACCAGTTTCTAACTTTTAGCTCTTTTTAATCTACGTTAAGGCAGAGGAATGATTACAGAGATCAGCGCTGAGGCTCCCGTCTCGGACCGTCGCCGTCTGTTAGAGCATGACGAAGAGCCCCGATAGAAGGTCACATGCAGTTTTTATATCTGGCACGCCAATGCAATGGATGTGCACTCCCTCAGTGATTATCATTAGACTATGTGTCACCATTGTGGTGTCTATCTGTTAGATAGTGTAGTAGCGGGTGTCCATCCTTAATCTAAGTGTGCTGTAGCTTTCTAATCAAACCAGTTATACCAGCTGCTGTATGTTTATCCGCATTCTTATCCTCTTGTAACAAAAGGGAAACATTAGAACTTATATTTTATTTCACTATAGTATAAATGGGAAAAACAGCTATGAGCATATTAATAAAGGTTATTCCTAACAACAGCATGAATGATCTCTAGTCATGGAGGGCCGATGTCCTGCAACTTTCAGATGTGTCCTTAGCCCAACACACCTGAATCAAAAGGCTGAATTATCGCTTTGGTATGCAGTCAAATTCTGCACAGACGTGCTAATGAGCCATACATTTGAATTATGTGCATTGGACCAAGGGCACATCTAAAAGTCACAGGACACTGGCCCTGGAGTTGCCCACCCCTGCTCTACAGTGTATCAACAGGCAGATGCAGCATCCTGAATCAACCTTAGTGCGGAAACTGTAATAAAAATGTCATGTAGGTAGCCATATAGGTTGCTTCTGAAAGGAAGTGTGGTACCGAGGACATAATAACAAATGGGACTGTAAACAGCAAGCTGAGTAAGCTACTAAATGCACATCAGAGATCTTATCTTGTTGTTTTAATAAAGATAGACCTTTAACATTTGCTACATCATTTTACATTTAATCCATAGGCAGCATTATGACAGAACAAGGCCTGATAGTTTTTAAAGATAAAAGCCTATATTATTAACAAAAAAAATATTTTTTAGGTTTGTCTTGGTGTTCATGGACACATGTACAACATTTGTGTAAGAAGGAGGGTGGGGGAATGTTTGTAGTTGACATCACATAACTGTGCATTAAGTAGCATTCATTCTTAAAAATAATATCATCATTTTGTATTTCCTCAGGTTTATCTCGTATTGAAGTTTGTTTCAGGATCTGAAACATTTGGAGGTGTCAGAAATTCTCTTTGGAGGGCAAATATACTATCACTGCACTTTATATTCTTATAGATTATAATCATTGTAATTTTGATTTACATGATTAAAGTTTGACTTTTGTAGAAATATCTGCTGTATTTTTTTAGTTAGATCTTGTGTTTATACATTTAATATAGGCTAAAAGTTGACAGAGAAAATTCTTGCATCTTGGAGTTTTGAAAACATAGACTTTTGAAACTGAAACTGTTACAACTGACAGACCTATATGCTGCAATTTCTCCATTGATGCCAGCGGCTGACCAGGTAATGATGGCTATTTTAGTTTTTTCACTGGCAGCCTCACACTGAGACAGATTATCCCCTCTGCTCTCTTCCTGTCCTCCTGTGTTGCCTCGTTTGGGAGAAAGGCCAACAGGAAGTGGTCAGAATACTCTCCTGTTGGCTATCAGCAAAATGGCACTCAGTCACCCAGAGGATCCTCAAATGTGGATGAGCAAACATGCATAAACACACACACACACACAAACACGCAAACACAGATTTATATAAACACACCTACATGGAGTTGTGTGTTTAGCAACAGAGAGGGAGAGGGGGGGAAAAGATGGTGGTGAAGAGGAACAAACACAGAAGGCAGCAAAAGAATATGTTTAAAAGGAGAAATTACAAAGGGATCATAAGAAAGTACAGGAATATCCCAGTTTGTTAAAAATGTTCAAAATATGTGTCTAAAATCTTATAAAAATTAAGCCTCAGAGTAAAGAACAACAAAAGACTAAAAACTTAGGACAACTCACTGCCTCAGTAGAGGAGGGGAACATCCCCTACAAAGGATCACACAGTGAGCCTCTGTAATTGAAAAAGGTTGTCATAGAAACTCCTGGCAAGAAAGAAGCATGTGAAAGTGTCTGTTGACACAACAAACAAAACAAAAAATGAAAGTGAAACTGATATCTTGATTTAAAGTCACGTAAATCTCCTCATATCTGTATCTGAAATTCATCGCTGCCCAATTAGACAGGGGGCAAATATAAATTTACATATTTAGTTATGTAGCTTGTGCTTCTTCTTAATTTGAACAGGCAATCTAAGTAAACATGTCACACTAATAACAGAACTCTGAGGTGTGTAGAGATGAAGGGGAGGAAGGTGAACAAGAATTTCTGTAGTTGGTGCTGAAGTGCAAAACATCTCAGTGTGTGGAAAAAGACACTAGACTAATCACTCTCATTGTGGCCTATTTCCATGGTAACTCCCCGCCGAGCCGTAGCGGTAATTTAGCCTTGCTAGCTAACGACACAGAGCGAGTCATTATCTTAGCGCCAGGCTATGCCCCCCCACCCCCGCCTCCCTATTTAACGATTCACGCTATGAATGAACAATTAGAGACCAGATTGTTGGCCCAAGAAGGGGAGAGACAGGATAAAGACAGGAGGGAAGAGGTCCAGTATGTGGTCATTTAATCATTGTCCATCCATCCAGAGAGATATTGCTTTATTAAAGATCAGCTGTGATTTTGTTTTTCATTTAAAGACAGATTATAAACATGTACATCTTTAAAGACAAAGTACAATAAATATTCAAAGAAATTACTGATAGAGATCATTAATTTCTACCTATTCAATACAATTTGTGAAAATCAGGAAGTAGCCCAGTGATAGGCTGCATGGTTCATATTGCAGAATTAGAAGTAGTTAAGTTTGTTGCACATATCTCAGTAACACATTAACAGGTTAATCTTTTTATAACGTTGCCTTAAATTCTGAAAGTGCTGACAAACCTGTAGAAGTGAAAGGAAATTGGTGAAGGTATGTTATTCCTAAGGACTTCACACATTTTTAGACCAAAAATAAATAAAATCATGTATGTCCATTTTTTACTTGTGGATGCAACTGTGACCTTTTCCTATAACCAAGGATTTACTCAAAAGCTTAGCACCAACCTGTCTGCATAGAAATGTCACAGACAATCAGCTAAAGTAATCCAAGAACCTAAGACTTAAGTTTTTATGTAGGATTAATTTCTAAGTTCTGAAGCAGAAGTCAAATGACAGTGAAGAAAATGGACAAGAAGAATGATTATACAAAGTTACACAAAATAAAGACATTTTTATTTTAATAACTGAGTAAAATAACCAATTTTTATCATCATAGCTGTTATGTTTTAATAGTTACAATATATTGCCCAAAGTATATTACTCCTCCAAATTATTGAATTCAAGTATTCAATTCATTTATATGACCACAGGTGCATAAAATCCAGCACTAAGCATACAGACTGGCACCACAAACATTTGTGAAAGAATGGGTGACTCTCCAGCATGATACCACAATTGAATGCCACTTGTGCAATAAGTCCAGTTGTGACATTTCCTTGCTAGCTGATATTTCATAGTCTGTTAGTGGTATCAAAACAAACTGGAAGTGATTGGAAGTGATAAGAGCAACTCACAGAGCACGGTCAGTGGATATTGAAGTGCAGAGATCGTCAACTTTCTGCAGTCGATAGACCTCCAGTCTTCATGTGGCTTTCAGATGAGCTCAAGAACATTGTGAGAGAGAGCTTCATAGAATTGATTTTCATAGCTGATCAGCTGAATCCAAGCCTTACGTCACCAAGTGTAATACAGAGTGCACGACACACAGGTGTAAAGCACACATCCACTGGAATTGTGACGATCTGGGTTTGTTAGTTGCCAGTAGAACGACACTTTCCTGACTGCATTATGTCAGGTATAAAGTTTGGTGCAGAAGGGATTATGGTGGGGCCTGGTGTTTAAGTAGGTGGTCCAGACCCCTGAATTACAGTGAAAGAAATTCTTAATGCTTCAGCATACCAAGACACTTTGGACAGTTTCATGCTCATAACTTTGTGGGAACAGTTGGAACAGTTTCAGGATTGCCTTTTCTTGTTCCAACATGTGTGCATGTCAGTGACCAAAGCAATGTCTATAAAGACAAAGACATGAATGAGTTGGTTTGGTATGAAAGAACTTATCTGGTTTGAGCAGAGGCCTGACCTCAACCTGATAGAGCTCCTTTTGTGATTAATTAGAGTGGAGTCTGCGGGCCAGGCCTTCTCATCCAACATCAGCGTCTGACCTCACAAATGTGCTTCAGGAGAAATGCTCAACAAAAACCATAAACACACTCCAAAACCTTGAGGAAAGACATGCCAGAAGAGTTGAAGCTGTCATATCAATGGGCAGACATCATATGCATTAAGAATGGCTCAAGTTCATATGTGTTTGAACGCAGACAAGGTGCTTTTTAATAATTAGAATTTAATAACTCAGCAATTCAATATCAGTCAAGACAAGTGTGAAATTTTAACTTGAAAAATCTATAAAAAGGATTAGTTTTAAGGCTCAAATGGATGTCCTGCTTATATGGATATCATTTTACAAAATACTCGCATAAAGGAAGTGCAAATTACCTATTTTGTCACTTCCTTTATAGGACTTGAGATGAAGAAGAAGAGCAAGTCTCTCGATGCACACTTCACCCAGAATATTCTTTCAATTTACAGTTCACACTTCTCTCTCTCTCTCTCTCTCACACACACACACACACACACACACAAACACACACACACACACACACACACAACTCCCAAACAACAGCTCTGCAACTCCTTGAAGGTCAGTGCCTTATTCAAATTGTAGTATTGTGGTGTGTAGTTGGTGTGTGCCTCTGTGTGTTTCGCTTCTCTCTCACTGTCAGGCCTTTTGTGCGTCTCCTGCTAAAGAAGCTGTCAAGCCGTACTGCTGAAGGGCTCACAGGAGGGACAAAAAGCATACTTTTTGTTTTGTTTTGTTTGCCTGCCGTTGTGTTCGGCTGAATGTGTGAGTGGAGTGGGAGATTGAGAGTGAAAGGTAAAGAAAGGCGGGTGAGAGTGGAGTACTGGGAGGAGCGTAACATGTAATTTAGTGTTTGCCTCACTCTACTGTACATTGTTTTAGTCATGCTAAAGCTGCTCTTTGTTAGACTGAAGAGATAGCCATCAATCACTTGTCAGCTGGTCTAAAGGGAGAGTGAGAGAAAGAAGGGGCCCCTGTTTCCACCCTACTTGTCCTCCTCTTCTTCTTCTTCTTCCTCTTCTCTGCTACCTAGCAAACTTAGGGGTCCAGAAAAAGCCTGGCAGCTGGATTCGGATTTGGATCTGGAGTCCAGGTGAAGAGCAGAAAGAGCAAAACAAAGACAGAAAAAAATAACTTTTGTTTTCTTCTCTTGTTTTGGTGATTGTCTTCAGTGGGAAAAGTCTTCTTCGCTTTTGTTTTCTTGTTGTTGATGTCAAAAGGCTTCTTAGTTGAAGTATCTAATTGTAATATGACACCTCTGGAAACTACTATGCCACTCAGAGTCATTGGTCGTTGTCACCGGGCGACAAACCCTTCATTATGCTAGCTAATGTTAGTGCTAAGATAAGCTAACAGACCCATTAGTGCCAGTTCATTTAGCTCGTTAGCCAAAGCCTTCAGGCTGATGACATTCATTATATATCATTAGTGCACAATTAACGTGTCTTGCTCTGACACGGCTGCTCTCAATGTTACACGACACTTTTAATCATGTTTTATGAAATGATTCGGCTGCAGTGAAATGATTTAAGAGTTTTTACATCATGTGGCGTTCATTGCATTAACTGGCTGTAACCACACATAGAAGTGTAGCGAAATGCCATGTGCTGGGTCTAAATCCTGTGCTCTCATTGTGAATTAACGCTCTACAGTAGGTTAAATACTTTTCCCCCATTTTATTCGCTGCTACATTTCAGAAATACTGTTTATATTTTGCATTGCCTTCCTTGTGCCTGCAATTTAAAGGACAACCACTTTTAAAAACAGTTTCTTAAGCAGCTGATGCTAATTTAACTATTTATTTCTTCAACTAAAGACCCAAACTTTATTCAAAAGTGGGTTAAAACTGAGTTTGGAAAGCTGAAACAATGTAAATTTGAATGGATCTTTTAAGTCTTTGTGAAGCTTCTTTTATTGGGATTTAAATTGTAAATCCACCGAATTGGCACATCTGTCCAGTTTAATTGTGTGGTTCTTCTAAAGGTTGCTTCCTGTTCTAATGTAGTTGTTCCTTTCCACTGTCGCCAAATGCTTGCTAGGATAGGGGATTGCTAAGTAAAAAACTCAAATCTTTCATAGAAGAGTAACCCTTTTACAAATTTATAATATATAACCTACTGCATTTGGGTTTATTGTGTTAAAATGACGATAAAATTGAATGTAATGTAACTCAATCACAATCTCATTATTGTATTATATTGGTATAAACTCTGCTGACTTGATTATAGATTTTTTAAATAATTTGATATACATGAATTCGGTTTGTGTTTTAAAGTGCTTTCAGGTGGCATTTGTAGAGAGCTGGTGTAATATGAATAAAATTAATTGAGCTGAATTACCAATAAATGCTAAACTGAGCCTGTAAAAAAGTTTTTCTTATTAAGTAAGGAAAGGGTAATGCCTAAACGTACTTTAAAGTAACTCCCCTCATTACTTGCACTGCACAGATGCATTTTAGGAAGAGTAGGATCCAGCGTGTACTGAGCTTGATACCTTTAAAACGATTGCCATTTTACCTCAGCATCTAGTCATCCTGGAGGTGTATTTTAAGACCGCTGTTGGGGTGCCACTTGGCATAGCAGTACAGCAGGCGCCTCAGAGGCTGTTGGTCCTTAAGGTAGGATTCGACTCATGACCTGTACCCTTGTTGCATGTCTTACCTTTTTTTCTCTATGCCCCTTTCTTTTCTGCACACTGTGAAAATAAAGTCCACTAGTGCCACAAAATCTTTTAAAAAGAGGATATTTACTTCTGTAGCTCTTTAATCATGGCATGAATCTTTTTTGGCTGCACAACATATTGTAATTGTATTATTATTGCAATATCACTGTATGCAATAGACATATGGCATAAAATTGCCAACATAGTGAATATTGCTACCAAGCAGTCCTTTGCAATTGTGATTGTACACATATTGATGTCGCAGAAACGATAAAACAAGAAAGTTGTGCCGCCCTAAATTACATTTACTGTATAATATCACCCAAACCTCATATTTTTCATTAGTTTAAAGTGTTGCTTCTGTCTATCTCCAAGCACACAACTTTGAGAACCCCTCTGTGTCAAAGATCTAAGAATACTTGTGTACCTTGAATGTCCTTAACCACACACAGACACAAACTGTGCTACTCTCTTTATTCTCCCTATCACATTCATCCGCCCACTGATCCACACACAGAGACATGGCAAGCAGTATTGATTTTTCTGTCTCTAGGCTGTTGAGGGTGTGTATAGTTGTGAGTGTGTATATAAAAGGGATTAAGGCCTTGCTCGGCTAAGATACCATCAGCCATCAACCCTCCTAGTCCGCTTCGGGCTTTCCCTGCTGCCGCATTGTCTATTCTGCTCCGCTATGTGAAAAATGTTGAATATCAACAATGGCTTTCAGTGGTGTATTGTTGAGTTTTTGTATGAACTAATCTTGCCTCAGTGAAAGAGACCTAGGGCTTGGACAAAACGTCTAGAGCCACAGCATTCCTAGCTGGCTCTCCCCTTGAACACTAAGCAGAAGGCTGGAACTGAGGGAGGCAGAGAAGAAGGGTAGCAGGCAGGGAGGCTGGGGGAAAGGCAGGGTGAGATGGAGAGCTGAGGCAGGGACAGAAACTCCAAGAATGGGGGGAATGAAAGGCCTGAGCAGGCTGAGGGGAGAAAGTGGGAAGGTGTGAAGGCGGGTTCGAACCCTAATAAGGAGAGAAGGGTAAGAAAGATGGAGGCTGAGAAAAGGCCGCTATGAGGACATGCTGGTAGAGAATTGATAGGGTAAAAAAAGGATGTAGGAATAAAAAAAGGCTGATTGTGGAAATGGAGAGAAGATCCAACCAAAGCCAAAATACAACAAGACTACTTCTCTAGTGAAGATATAGCTGAGGGTTGGAAGAACCTTCAAATAAAAAGAGGAATTAGAATCTCGGACCTAGGTCAAAGCTAAGGCTGAAAAAAATGATCAGCTTGAGTCAAAGCCAAGACTAATGCAGAAATGCAAACATACGTTTGAATCTTCATCACTCTGGACTGCACTTTCCTTTTCCTGCTTTGGATATAAGGTTGGGATGGACTGCAGTGGATGTCCAATCAGACAACAGGACCTCTGCTCTTGTCATAATGACAACCATGACATCACGGCAAGGTAAGCTCTCTGAAACATTTCATGAATAATCAGTTTTATTGGAGGTCTGACCCTATACCTGTTGCTTCTTTTACTTTTATCAGCTCAGGAGTTCAGGTGTGAGGGCAGATAGAAAGTGAGTGAGGAGTGCTATCCTCCTGAAGGCCTTCTCAGCTGTGCTGTTTTTATATACGTGTATCTTGTAGCAAAATGCTAGTTCAGTGTGTCTGCATGCCTCCAACCTTTCCTGCTGTGTATGAATGGTTTCCTGTGCCAAGAGAGGGGGAAATAATCTGTGTAAGTTGTTGGTCTTTCTTTAAGAGCATGTTCATCCTAGAGTTAGGATTGGGCCATGTAAAGGTAAAACAGCAGTTTTCTTGAAGAGTATCTGCATTGCTTTTGATCTGCGTTTATCTATTCAGAATGTAGCAGTCGACACAAGTAAACTGTAGGCAGAATAGATGTGTTGCTGCAGGGCACCTCGTTTGATTAAAGCTGTGTTCTATGTTTCGGTTCCATTCTGTACGTCTTGTTATTGTAACACGATATTGCAATTAAACTCTGACTGTAGCACAATATTGCTAATTACTCTGGATTTTCACTTAAAATCCCAACTATGTATTGCTTGATTGGTTACATGGCAAAATGATTGGTTACATGGCAGAACCAGTGAAATGTGTAATAATGATATTTAAATGTCATCTTGGATGATTTGGGTTAGGAAAAAAAATAGATGAATGTGGATTTTCTTACATCTGGCTTGACCAGAAATGTGCTAAACTGGTAACATTGGACTGTTGAAGACCAGTTTATACAGAACTGGAGACCAGAACCATATGAAGTATCGCCTTGTTATTTTTATGCTAAGTTTAAAAATGCATTTAAGTTTTAAATGTATTTATTGCCCAAGACAACACATTACAGAATACATACGTATTTTTCCTGATATAATTATTGTCCCTTGCCAGTTTTTAAGCTTGTACTACTGATGATTTTGGAAAGTACTAGAGCTGCTTGTGAATTTTAACTGTTTTTGAAGAGGTGCTGATCCATTTTTAATAATATAAATTAATTCTGTCATGCCCGTGGCTGTGTGTATTAATGTTTTTGCATGCTTTCGGTTATTTTACAGTTATATATAGGCAAAGATCATCTATATATGACCAAAATCCAGGAAACACATGGTACATATATAAGTACTATTGAAAATAATGTTTATTATCTAAATAATTGAAAACATTGTTGAATAGGATAATAATTTACATTTTGAAATGATTTTTTCTTTTTTTCTTACTGTAAGTAGCTGTTCATATTTATGTGCTCAGATTTTGTATTTTTGTTCTGTAGTTTTTGCTATCTGATCAGCAGAAAGCTGGTATTATTCTATATTTTTTATAAACATTAACCATATGACAAATGCTATTTGAAGCTACAGAAAAGAATTTCTTTACTTTTTAAAGGAAAATAAAATCTAAGATATTTCTTGTTGAATCAATCACCATGTTTTAATTCTAGAGTTAAATTTGCAGCATACAGTTTTTTCTTATTTTTTCTTTTCTTAAGCTTAGGTTATTTTTTAATTGTTCTCACTGGCTACATGTAGAGATGTGCGGTCTTCGGGGGTCAGCAGGGTTTGTGTGTGGCAGTTTCAGGTCAGTGCCACAGCAACCTGGATCTGAGATTTGGTTGGCTTAACCCCTCACCCCCAAAAACTCATGAGCACACAAACACACACATTAATGCACACACACACAGTACCCAGACATGTGAACATCAATGCAGTATAATCGTCGGCCTCTGGTGATTTGTCCTCTCAGCTTGAAGCCCTGTCATTCCTCCTAGCTCTCTTCACAATTACAGACCTGAACTGAACTAGAAAATCTGCTTCAATCTAGCAATTAGTCCCGAGGCCACTGCCTGTGTGTGTGTGGGGTGTGTGCGTGTGTGTGTGTTTGAGTATTCTTGTGAGGGCCTAAGGAATAACGTTGACAGCCAAATGATGTGACATCATTGGCTCGATGTTTAGCAAATAAAACTTCCGGCTGTTATTGGAAACAATATTTTTTTCTAATTTAATGGGTCTTGAAATTTTAGAATGAATTTATCCTCAGTCCATCCACAGTCTCTCTGCTAGTTACTGCTTTCTTTCACTCCCCTTATCTCCGGTTTTGGACTGTAGGAAAAGGATAATGACTCTCAAACAGTGGACCATTAAATGATAAGGTAACCTAACTGTTTAAAATAAAATATAAGTTTTATTTATATAATATTTTTGCTTAATGAAGCTACAGTAAAAAAAAGAAGCTGATTTCTTGTGTTGAGTTATAAAAGCTCAGAAATCTGACTTTAAGCACGTAGATGCCTGTAGAGATGGAGACACATCACGCTCATCACGAGAAGAAAATACCTTCATTGTAACAGTCGATTGAGCTGAAATAATCTTTTATTCCACAGATTGTCTGACACTGTCAGAACTTGCAATGTTTAGAAGCCTGAAGCCGCTGTGATAATATTGATAATATTGTAGATTCCTGTGAATACATGTTAAAGGACTGCATTTCTTGCAGTGATTTATCTTATTCTGCTAGTTTAGAGCTTATAAAGCTTTAAAAATTAAAGTTTACTTGGGTTTTTCTCAAAATATTTCAGTATATGAAATATACGACTTTGAATTAGGCTTGTTCTTCCCAATAAGGTTTGAAACAAATAGTACAAACTCTCTTACTTAACGGTTATTTTATGAGATGTGGCAGTGTTCCTTGAAAAAAACCTCAGCTGAGTCAGAAGAGAAGATCCAGACACTGATTGGCTGACAGAATCTCAAACATTGACTTGGTTAAACTTATTTTGCAATTTTTGTCATTGGGCATAACTTTTTATTTGGGTTTATTGTATAATTTTGCAGCAATCTTTGTTGTTTTTGCCTTGTTGCACCTGAGGTGGAGAGAATACTTCTTTTTACTGTTCTGTGTTGCAAAGAGAGGAGCCCAACCAATCCAATGCGTTTGCCAGATGAAAGCGGCCGGTGCCTCGCCAGGGACAAGAGAGATCTTTGAGGCTGGGTTGAACAATGTTGTGGCAAAAATCCTCCGTTGATTGAGCTGGGAAATGGGACGTTCTGGACTGGTCCAAGGACCCTGTCCACTTCATTTACAGGTGGCAAAAGCAAGACCCAGGTCAAAAAGAAAGGTTCATATCAGTTTGTCTAAGGGTCTTTTATGGCATCAGAGTCAGCCAGACCACAAGGCCCTTCCTGCCTTTGAATGTTCCTTTCTGCTTCTTTGAAACATTCTCTCACGAGGTACATGAAACCTCACATTTTGCGTGAAAAAGCTTGCCTTGTTTGTTTGTATATATACCTCCCCGCCCAAGTGAAGTCTCCCTTTTCACAGTTTTATAATTATTAAGGTAGCTCTCAGATTCCTAAAAGCCTGTAAAGCTCAAATATAATGCATTTTAGGTCTAACTCAGCAACAAAAACTTCATTATGGTGTTGGGCACTACAAACCAAGTTGCAGTTACCGTCAAGGTTTCTTCAGAAAGGTTGTAGTTTTATTTGTCCACAGTTAGTATTCGAGTTTTATTGGCTATTATTTTTAAACCTTAGAGATGCAAACTACAGAAAAACTATTTTAAGTATTTTGGCAAATTACTTTGACCCCTGTCCTTATTATAACCACTTACAACCTGCCTCAGAGGGAAAGCCGTGTCCCATTCATGAGCCTAAAAATATGAAAGAGTACAAGACAACCTCGGGTTCATAGATTTAAAGTAATCCAATGGAAAGTCTCAGCAAGACTGCTCAATCCAGAGGAAACAGAAAGTGTGTGAAGTGGGATGAGAGGATGAAGTGGACAGCGGAGAAGAGGAGAGCACTGTGGTCAGAGTAGGATGTGGTCCATGGGAGGGGGAGATTTTCATTGCCCAAGGGAATGGCAGGGCTGGCTGGGCAGCAACAGAGATGCTTAGTGCCGCCTGACTTCCTCCTAAAGACCCCCACCCAAGCATCTCGCTCCCGTGTCTCCTCTTTCCTTTGCCACCACTCTTTCCATCGCTTCCCTCTCTCCTCCTTTTGTTCCTTCCCTCCTTCACCCTCCAGTTCCTCCTGCTTGGTCTCTTTTTCCTGCTCCATTCCTCCATTCCCTTTTCACTTCCACCCTCCCTGTCTCTGCCATTACAGACACTCAGGCAGGCTGAGAGGCAGGGGGAGGGCGGCTGCGATGGTGGGATGGGAAGAGATTGAGGTGGCACAAAAGACCCCTGAGATACAGTGGTCCATCGAAAGTGGCTGGCTTTGAAAAGAAGCTGGGCGGATTCTTAATGCTGCGAGTGGACAGAAACACTTGGACAGACACACGGAATAGACTCAGCCCTTTATCCTCATCTTTAAGCTGATGCCTGTTTTGGCCAAAAAAGCACATCATTTGCCCTTCCCTCCACCCCTGATGTTTTATCAAACACATTAAGATGTGATGGATAGAGGGTGGAGGAAAAGAGGGTAATACAGCTTAAGGCTAGACACTTAAGAGGCTGAAAACTTTTCCGGTTCCTAAGAAAGCAGACGTGCACTTGGACGTTTATGTGTGCATGAGTTTCTTTTAGAGATTGCCTCTGTTTTTAGTGCACAGTAAGATTCTACACATTAGTGTTTTATCGTTCTTTTGGTGCAGCTGTTGCTGGAAAATATTGACTTAATTTGGACTCTGGACAATAACAAACCAAACCCAAAACAGTTCTTGCAGACACTGCAAGACTGTTCTGCTTATTACTACTCTACAACTCAAACATCATCAGACTCTGAGCTTGATATAATTCTTTTTCTTTTTTAGTTGACTTTTTCTTGCAGTTACAAAAACAATTATAAGAAAATATATTAAAAGGACTTTACAAATCCATAACTCTTTGTGACTCTAATCTTTGTGAGACAACACCAAACACAAACAACACTTTTCTTCAAAAGCTTCAGTAGTAAACAGATGTGCTGAATGGATTTACTGTCCAACTCCCCGTCTTTTATCAGCCTAATTCTCAAACCAATTATGGCAACAGTATTATTTCAGTCAGATGGGAGGGGGGCTCCAAAACATATCTTCTGCCTATGTTCATTTACTGCCGCTGGCTTTCTCTTTGTTGCCAGAGGTGTATGAGTGAAATTACGACTCGGGCTCCAAGTGCTCCGTGGGTTCTGAGTTTCTGATAACAGCTGGGCTTTGATCAAATGCTAAACTAGCTTTGAATTTAACTTAATCAGAGCTGTGTTAGTTCACCAATTAGGAGGCTTACCATCATTTGTGTTTGTTGCTCTAAAAGCAGTTTGGAGAGTTTCTATTTTTAACTGCAATGTTTGAATTACACACTTTATAATCAAGCTTGCATTTGTATTGAATATGTACATATTATTATTACTGTAAACTGTGGAGAATGTACTGTGTTTCAACAAACTTTCCAATAAAAACTGTTGAAGGACAAGTTGTGATTAGATGCTACCTATGTGCTTTAGACTAAATGTGGAAAAAAAAAAAACTTGAAACAGCAGGGTTCCGAAAACTCTGAAAAAATATGGAAAACTACACGTGCAGTTACATGTCTGGGATTGGCTGGTTTCTCCTAACTCCTCCCAATATATATCCCTCAGGAACCTGGTTGGACTGTTCATCTTTGTCTCCTCCAATCACAGAAGAGGCCTTTCTATTTAAACTCAGCTCACCTGTCAATGAGGGCAGCTGTGAGTTAACCTGAGCAGCTCGCTGCTTTGTTGGGTGTCTATTGAAAATGTTTGACTTTCACTCTGGCATGTTTGTTAAAGTTTGTTAGTTCTAACTATTTAGTATTTCCAGGTGCCACCAAGAGTTTATTTAGAGGCCTGGCTTGTGTACCTTTAAAACCTTTTGTGGGCTTTTAAAGACAGCCTCAGAAGCCCTACTTTGGGAAGTATTTTGTTTGTGTTTTGATCAGGGACTAAAAGCCTTTTATTGCAGTTCTTTTGGTTAGTCATACTTTTGGAAATTTAGTTTTGGTAAACTCCATCTTAGACTTTAAGTGGAGACCGTTCTTGTTTCAAGTAATATATTTTTTTTATATTTTAGAAATTATGTTTGTAAACCTTAACTTTTGTCAAAACCTGAAACTGATGGAACAATAAACTGCTTTTTTATTTAAGAACCACCTACATCTGGTTTAATGTTCATCAAAACAAGGACAAACACACCTTACAATCCCTGTCTGGACAAAGCAATAGCTAAAATGTTGGCTGCACCCTTTTTGTGTCTGATATCTACATCAAAGTCCTGTACGATAAGAGCCCAACACATGAGTCACTGATTTTAGTTATACATACGTGAAAGAAAGACCAGTGGGTTGTGGTCAGTGTAGACAACAATGGGAGAAAGATTCAAGGTACGCTTCAAAGTGCTGAAGCACTAGGACCAAAGCCAAGGCTTCCTTCTCAATGATGGAGAAATTTAGCTGGTTTCTATTTAACATTTTGAAAAAAAATAACAAATGTGATGATCAGCTCCGTTTTTACCTTCCTGCAGTAGAACAGCTCCAGTTCCCACTTCGCTGGCATCGACCTCAAGCTTAAACGGACGCTTCATATCTGGGACAGAGAGTGCATGACACAAATAATATTTAATGCTTTTAAAAGCATGCTGACACTCTGGGTTCCATGTGAGGTTAACTTTGGGACCTAACAGACATGTTACGGGATGAACAACAGTTGAGAAGTTATGGCAGAAGTTCCTGCAATAGATGTGTGTACCAAGAAAGTGACACAAAGCCTTTCTAGTGCAAAGCACAGGGAACTCAGCAATGGCAGAAACCTTTTCCTCCACAGGACGCACTTGTCCCCGGCCTACTTGCCTACTAAGATAGGTGACGGTAGTCTTTCCAAAGTCACATTTGGAAGGGTTTAAGGTTAGAAAAGCTTCTGCAAGACGTGTGAACACTTGTTTTAAAACGGCCATGTATTCTTTCCAGGTAGAGGTATACACAATTAGGTCATCCAGATAGGTATTGCAGGTGGATAATCCAGACAAAACTGTATTAACTAAACGCTGAAAGGTTGCAGGGGCATTACACACACCAAAAGCCATTACATTTTACTTTAGAAATTTGTCTGGTGCAACCAAAGCAGAGCTCTCTGAAACTCGCTTTTTAAGTGGTACTTGCCAATACCCTTTTAGTAGATCCAACTTGCTTGCATATTGGGCATTGCCAATGGTATCCACACATTCTTCAATGCGTGGAAGTGGATATGAATCGGTCACTGTTACATAATTCACTTTACGGAAATCTGTAATAAAATGAGGAGAGCCATCAGGTTTTATTTCTAGCAAGCAGGGAGAACTCCAAGGACTAGACCTGTGCTTTGCAAATCCATGCTGCAACATGTATTCTGTGTCATTGTTCATAAGATCCCTTTTGACTGGGTTGACCGTGTTAGGATGTTGCTTAATGGGTTTAGCACCAGCAACATCTATATCATGCTCAAGCACTGTGGTGCGTGTTGGTACGTCACTGAATAACCACCGATAACTGCTTATCAATGACAACACATCATCCTTTTGGCTTTCAGATAAATGTGTAAGATAGCTAGGAAACTCTTTCGACATTTCAGTTTGGCAAACGAGGACTCTGGTAGAAGATGGGATGAAGAATCAGGCCATCCCCACCAGGATCAGATTTAACATAACCTGTCACTATTAATGCAGAACCGCCACTGGGTTGTGCTTTAACATTGTCTGGATTGACATGGTTTCAGAATGTTTATGTGACACACTCTGGATTTTCTCCTCCTCTCAGGAGTACTGATCACATAATCAGTTTCATGCAACTGCTCACAAACCTCATAAGGACCAGAAAATGTTTCATCAAGGGCAGACCCAGGTACAGGCAGCAATGCCAAAACCTTGTCAACAACCTGAAAGTGACAGGCAACAGCAAAATGGTCATAACGCTTCTATATTGATTTTTGAGAATCACAGAGGAACTCTCTTGCAACCGCACGTGAAGAATGTAGTCGCTCACGAAATCTGCAAACATAGTCCAAAATGTTCTTTTGAGAGGAAGTGTCGGAGTCTAAAAGTTTCTCTTTAAGAATCTTAAATGGACTATGAAGTGTGCATCGAAACATCAACTCTGCCGGACTTGGGTGGACTCCCGAGCCGCAAACAGCATGAAAGGTATGCTTTCATCCCAGTTTCTCTCAACCTCAAAGCAGTATTTTCACAGCACAGACTTTTAACGTCTGATGCCAATGCTCTAAAGCCCCTTGAGATTCAGGATGATAAGTGCTGAAAACAGCATGCTGTATGTCAAAATCTTTGAGAACCTGTTTGAAGAGTTTTGACTGGAAATTTGTACTTTGATCTGTTTGTATTATTTTAGGGAGTCCAAATGTTGAGAAGAATCTTGCTTTAATGCCCGAGCTAGAAGTGATTTTACGCAGTGGGATTGCCTCAGGGTAACGAGTTGAAGCGCACATTAAAGTAAGTAAAAACTGGTTGCCAGCTTTTGTTTGAGGTAGAGGACCAATGCAATCTATAATAATGTGTTCAAAGGGCTCCACCAAAGTAGGAATTGGGTGAAGTGGTGCATGTTGTATTGTCTGGTTAGGTTTACCTGCCATCTGACAGAGATGACAACGACAAAATTGAGCCACATCTGCCTTTAACTCAGGCCTGTAGAAATGTTTGAGGATGAGTTGATAAGTTTTGGTTACTCCCAGTTTCCTGACCATTTGCTTTTATGAGCTAAAGATAAATCTGTTGGTGATAAATAGGAGGTACCACAATCTTTTGGACTACATTTCAATCAGTATTTAAAAGTAAAACTAGACACCATTTACGCATTAAGACTCCATCATTAAAAAAAAATTATACAGTTCCATTTTCAGCTTTGTCAGCACTTACCACACCTTCAAAAAACTTTTGCAACGTTGGAGCTAACCTCTGGGATGTGCACAGGTGGGCACGAGTGATCGGCAATGCATGATCAGGGGACTGCAGTGCATCCCTATAGTTTGGGCACAAGTTGGATTGACATTGGTGTGAGAAGACTTTTTATCTCTAGGTGCCAAGCGGGCAGAACCGGTACGGCAGAGCTGGGGTCCCACCCTGGAGCCAGGCCTGGGGTCGGGACCCTTTCGGAGAGCGCCTGGTGGCTGGTTTGCTCCTCGCAGGACCCGGCCGGGCAAAGCCCGAAGGAGAGACGCGAGGCTATCCCCCACTGGGGGATGTGTTTTGTGGACCTGGGGAAGGCATTCGACTGTGTCCCTCGTGGTGCCCCGTGGGGGGTGCTCCAGGAGTATGGAATTGGGGGCCCTTTATTAGGGGCCATCCGGTCTCTGTACAAGCGGAGCAGGAGTTTAGTCCGCATTGCCGGCACTAAGTCGGACCTGTTGGACTCTGACAGGGCTGCCCTTTGTCACCGGTCCTGTTCATAACTTTTATGGACAGGATTTCTAGGCGCAGCCAAGGGCCGGAGGGGGTCTGGTTTGGGGACCAGTGGATTTCGTCTCTTCTTTTTGCAGATGACGTGGTCCTGCTGGCCCCCTCAAGCCAAGACCTACAGCATGTGGTGGGGCGGTTCGCAGCCAAGTGTGAAGCGGCTGGGATGAAGATCAGCTCCTCCCAATCCGAGGCCATGGTTCTCGACCGTAAAAGGGTGGCTTGTCCTCTTCAGGCTGGAGGGGAGTTCCTGCCCCAAGTGGAGGAGTTCAAGTATCTCGGGGTCTTGTTCACGAGTGAGGGAAGAACGGAGAGGGAGATCGACAGACGGATTGGTGCGGCTGCCGCAGTAATGGGGCCACTGTGCCGGTCCGTTGTGGTGAAGAGAGAGCTGAGCCGAAAAGCGAAGTTCTCGATTTACCAGTCGGTCTACGTTCCTACCCTCACCTATGACCATGAACTTTGGGTCATGACTGAAAGAACAAGATCCCGGATACAAGCGGCTGAAATTAGCTTCCTCCGTAGGGTGAGGAGCTCGGTCATCCGGGAGGGGCTCGGAGTAGAGCCGCTGCTCCTCCACATCGAGAGGATCAAGTTGAAGTGGCTCGGGCATCTATATGGGATGCCTTCTGGACGCCTTCCTCGGGAGGTGTTCCAGGCACGTCCCACCGGGAGGAGGCCCAGGGGACGGCCCAGGACACGCTGGAGGGGCTATGTCTCTCGGCTGGCCTGGGAACGCCTTGGGCTCCCCCCGGAGGAGCTGGAGGAGGTGTCTGGGGAGAGGGACGTCTGGGCGTCTCTGCTGAGTCTGCTGCCCCCGCGACCCGGTCACGGATAAGCGGAAGACGACAGGTACGAGTACGAGGTTCCAAGCTCTTTGAGTCATCGAGCCTCTCTAATGCAGGATCTACTTTAACACCAGCAATATCATTGCCTAACAGTAAAGCGACACCTTTGATGGGCAATGCTGGGCAGACAGCAATGGGGAAAACATCAGAGATTGACTTGGATTGCAAATGAACCAGATGTACAAATAGGAACATAGTCCATTTCTACGCCCTGAAGAATAGCACTGAAGCCAATGGCGGAAAATTACTGACTGAGAACCCCCGGTGTCCTGCAAAATGTGGACTGGACGCTGATCTACAAGCCTTTCTGTGAGTAAAACTAGCCTGTCTAACAGACAGGGTTTAAACATGGATCAGGTGTGCAGTCAACTTCAGCCTGACAAGATTTTCCTTGTTCTTAATGAGCCCCAAACCTTTTGGTTGAGACTGTACAGTGCTTTGTATTTTACGTTTAAAAGCCAAACAGTTAGCAATAAACATGCCATGTTTAGTGACAATAGAAACACTCTAAGTGCATTATAATACGTTCAGGTAAACAATTCATGAACTCCTCCAACAAAACTTGCTCTCTTAAGATGGGGAAGTTTGAGAATTTACATGAAGAACACCACCTATTGAAAACTGTTCCCTTCTCTCTGTTGAACTCTACATAGGTCTGACTGGGGTTTTCCAAAAAGACCTACATTTTTGTCAATAAGCATCTGGGACAACTTCATAGGCTTTCAAAATGGCAGCTTTAACATTTTCATAATTTAGGGTGTCATCAAGAGGGAGAGCTGCAACAACTTCTTGAGCTTTACTTTGGAGTTTACACTGTAGCAAAAGCGACCACTGCAAAGCTTGTGCTAGTCACTCAAAAGCTAAAAGGAGCAATCTACTTCAGCTTCTTGGAATTCAGGCACCAAAGCAACATATTTTGTGATATCAAGCGGTCTGTTTTAGGAGGAAGCAGAGGTAAACCAACAGAATCACTGGTGGAGTGCACTGGGAAAGCAGAAACATTTGCCCTAGCCTGAGATTCCAGCTCCAACTGACATAGCCTCACAGCTGTTTCAGCTTCAATCTTCAACTTTTTGACTTCCAGTTGGAAACGCCTAAGCTGTGCTTTTTCTTGGGCCTCAAGTTGCAGTCTAGCGAGTGGGATCTTAACCCGAGCATCGGGTTTTGAGCCAGCCAAACTACTGGCTGGCTCAAAACTACTGTGTCTAAGGGGTCTAAGGGGTCTTAGTCACTCCCTGCACCCGCCTCAGCATCCACATCTGGGAGTGGTGAGACTGCTTGAGGTTTACCCAAAACCTTTTTGCCCTCTTCATCATAGGAAAGGCAGCAGATGGTACCACAGCAGCAGAAGTCACAGCAGATCCAGCAGCATAAATCTTGGGAAACACAATAAGCCCCAGTTCTACCAATTTCTCAACAATAAGGTTCTTTAACTCCTTTTAAAAAGTTGCTTTGGGCATGAAATGGAGAAATGAGTGGCAATTTGAGCCAAATCATCTTTACGGCAAAGTTCCAGATGAGTTTAGGAGAGAGACACTCCAGAAACTGCTTCAGATCAAACTGTGCTATGCCAAACAAGCAGCACGAGTGGCAGCTGCACACCAAAGCCTAGCACTTAACCGAACTAACCAAACAAGAACAACTTTTTAGTCACAGGATTACATTAAAATCCAGGACGAGCCCCCATTAAATGTTACGACCCAGCTCAGCCAGGGAAAAGGGGAAGTTACTTTACACCAGATGTAGGTGGTTTTTAAAATATGAATTGGTTTATTGTTCCGTCAGTTTCAGGTTTTGACAAAAGGAAAAGAAAAGGAAGATAGTCTCCAATAAAACAAAGTCTAAGATGGAGTTTACTAAAACTAAATTTCCTAAAGTATGATTAACCAAAAGGGCTGAAATTAAAAGCTATCAGTCCCTAATCAAAACTAGACAAACAAAAACTTTGCAAAGTGAGGCTTCTGAGCCTGTCTTCAAAAGCCCACAAAAGTTTTAAAGGTACACAAGCCAGGCCTCTAAATGAACTCTTGGTGGCATTCTAGACCTAAACTAGAAACTAAATACTAAATAGTCAGAGCTAACAAACTTTAACAAACATGCCAGAGTCAAAGCGAGCTGCTCAGGTTAACTCACAGCTGCCCTCATTGACAGATGAGCTGAGTTTAAATAGAAGGGCGTCTTCTGTGATTGGAGGAGCCAAAGATGAACAGTCCAACCAGGTTCCTGAGGGATATATATTGGGAGGAGTTAGGAGAAACCAGCCAATCCTGAAATACCTTGGTCTGTTTCTGTGATTGGAGAAGCCAGAGATGAACAGTCCAACCAGGTTTCAGAAGGACATCCACCAGGAAGAATTAGGAGAAACCAGCCAATCCCAGACATGTAACTGCACAGCCAGGGTAGCAAATCATCAACCTGCAACCTCAGTCTCAGTGAACTTTAGTTTTTACAAAAGGATTCGGAACTTTTATTTGAGAAACAGACATAGGGACCAAGGAGGTAATTTTTTTATATTGAATTTTTCAGAACTAGTAAATCCAACAATGAAACATTTGCTATAAAAGAGTTGTAATTTTAGAAGTTAGACATGTATAATCAATAAAATATCATTTTTTGCATTAAGAAAGTAAATATTATTAGTCTTTAGAAGGTTTGGCAGGATGTGAATTCAGTTATTTGGTTTCTAAGTATTTGTGTTTCTAACATGTCCAGATTAAAAATCTCGCGACCCACTATGGCAGAAGCGTTATAGAAAATGACTGACTGATTAACATTAAAAAGGGTTTCAGGGTTTCAGTGCAGTTGAGTTCAGTATATGTACAACAAATGCCATCTCAAACCACTTGACAAACAGACAAACCACAAGACAAACAGACATTTTAACAGACATTTAGATGCATACATTCTAATTTGAACCTAGTTTTCGTTCTGATAATGTATGATTAAGTATAATAATAGAGGAAAGCCTTGATTTGCAAAAATAAACACATGTTGAAGTCTGGCCAGAGATAAGAAACTTCTCTTTAATTATTAAAGAAAGAGTTTTACCAACTCATTCACGTGATTGAAATCTGTCCGAACGCAGATGCTGTCTGACTGACTGCCTTTTCTAACACCCAATAACACATATGTCTTTTTTAAAAGTAAATGGCATTTGATTCATTTTACACTTCTGCTAAAGCCTGTTTTGATTCTGTCAGTTAGCACTTATTAATACTTCTATTTTCTGATTTATGAACAGCAGCATTGTTCTTTATGCAGCAATTTATCATAGTTTATTAGGCCCTATTTGGTGTACGTATTAACAGAAGCATGGATAGACTATCAAACAAAACGGTTATAAAAGATGAGCTGGGATAGGTTTATTGCACAATAATGGGTCTATAAAGCTTAAACTGATCTGCTGCATACCTACAACAATAGCCAAGCAAACACATGGATGTTGGCATGCACATGTGTGTATTACAGCAACCTCGGTTGGTGTGAATCTATGCCAGCATGTTAAACACACGGCTACCACAGCCAAATCTGGGTAACCTTCCTCCAAGTCTGACCAGTGAAGCAAAACACACACATTTATACACTGATCAGTTGGCCAACAACTAGTGACACACAGGCCAATTCCCTATTTAACACACACACACGTGCAGACACACACAAACAAACAGATGTAAAATGTGACCACACAGCTTAGGCCTCCAGTAAGACCCACACAGACAAGTCCTGCTGGTCAGCACCGAAGCCTTTCCCTCTGGGTTGGGGCGAGCGGATGGAGGGATGCAGAGGCACAGAGACAGAGAAAGAGGATTAGAGTGATACAGAGACAAAGAACGACAATAGTTTGTCACATTTAGTCAGAGAGGATTTTATGGAAAAGCTGATTTGGAGTCTGCCACCAACAAACAACAAAAACGGAAATAAGAGATTTATTATGAGTCAGTTTGAGAATTTGCAGGAAGTTTCATAACACCTGAGAATGGATCATACTTTTCAAATGTAGACACATTTTTGAAAACTCAACAGGCATTCTAAGTAGATTAGGAAATATGAACATTGTGCTGGTTCTTCCTTTTTTATAGTTGCTTTTATTTGTTTCTTATACCTGCTTTGCTAAATCCTACAGAAGTCACCTTTATTGAGCTACTCATCGAGACTTGTTTATTTGTAGTGAAGGCTCAACAAAACATTACTGAACTAATTTCAAAGAATCTGTTACTCTTGGTTTTATCATATTTATATAATAGTAACATATTTATCCAGGAGTCATGTTATAATGTGCCCGGACCAGCTAGTTATACGGTTTATACAGAGAAACAACATTGTTTACACATGTGAGAGATCTGTAGCCAGAAAAAAAATGTTATGGAAAGTTTTCTCATTACTATTAAGGATATGTTAGTTAACCTTTTAAATTTTATTTCATAAAAATAATAGGCTAAACTTTTAAATTATGTCTCTGCTACTTTCTCCTACTGCTCTCCATTTATGCATTACCTGCAATTATTGCTGCCAATGATATTTTGTTCTGTCTCTATACATTTTCTCTTCTTAAAGTTAGACCTGGCCCTCATTTATGTGTTTAGCTGTATCACCTTTTCAGAAGGGGGCCAGCAGCTGAGCAATTGCTCCTAATATTGTTCTCTGTCTCATTGGATGGCAAACTCGGGCTTGTCTTTCTGTGTTTAACCTTGTCTCTCATGTACAAAGCCTCCGAGGCATCTAGTGCTGTCAATAACTCTATGTGACCAGTTTTTTATCTGATAATTTTAGCACTGGGGCAGAGCTTATACAGTATGTTTACCTGTGTTTCTCTCCTAGATGAAACCACGAAAGGAGCTTCTGCTGCCATTCATTGTGTTCACTTTTTCTTTAACATAGACTTTTTTTTGTGTGTCAGCTCTGTCTTTTAAAACCCCCAGTCGGTTGTGGCAGATGGCCGCTCACACTGAACCAGGTTACGTTTGAAGTTTTTTCCTGTTGATAGCGAGTCTTTCATTTCCGTCACTGTTTGTCTTGTAAAGTGTCTTGAGATGACATTTGGGCTGATATGGTGCTAAATAAAGAGACTGTGTTGTATTGAAACTCAACAGAATCAAGCCCAACAGAGTCAAGCAAAACGGTTAACACATCAACAATGCTTATTCTTTACCTTTTTCAAGAGATTTCTGCTACTGATTTAATACTCACGACTGCTTAAGATTTTTAAGCACTTGGGCCTGGGACCATAAACTTTTTATTTGTATCAACTCCTACAGTTGTTCTTATTCATTTATTATTTTATCTATTCTGATGGTACCTTTTTCTAACTCTGTTTTTAGGTTTGCATTCCATCAACATGATTCCTTCTTAACTAGGACTCTTTCAAAGAAGAGATATATTATTGCAATGTGATCTTCCTGATTGAAAACAAGCCTAAAATAAAATAAAAGTCAAATATAAGCTTTAGTATATTTTATATATACTAAAATATATTTTTCATTGAGTCTGCCAGCACACTCAATGAAAATTCTCATGCAATATAAACAACTGGCAAGAACCTGGATGGTTCTAAGGTTTTTCCTCTGGGTGGAGAGAATGTGGTAGCAGTGTATCCAAGGTTTGGGGCCGGTGCGGACTGACTTTGTTGAAGTGGATTTGTGGGATGGTGTTGCTAACAGGCCAGATAGGAGAGGATCTTGGTGATTCAGAAAATAGCAAGGAAAAAAAAAACAAATTGGCATTAGGGCACAGTGAGGTCTTCATTTACATTAAAAAGGAATGATGTTTGTATTTATTTGTGCATCCTATGGCTGCCTGGTCACTATGTTAAAGTGTTTTGGAGCAGGTTGGTCTGTTAAAATAGTGGGGCGACGCATTCTCTTGTAACAATGTTTTGGTAGACTTCGTGACCAGAACATGACGATGTATGTAGTTCACATCCATTGAAGGTGTGTTTTCTTGTTTTCTGTACTAACAATTGTTTATAGGCTGTGCAATGTTAATTACCAACAGTTATTGAAAGTACTCTGACCAGAACTTCATTCAAAATGTTAATGTGAGGTGTATCTCAATAAATTAGTATACCATTAAAAAGTAGATGTTTTTTTCAGTAACTGGATTTAAAAGGTGAAACTTACATATTGCCTTGATTTATTATGTGCCAAGCCTATATTTCTGTAAATGTTGATGATTTTGGCTTGGCTTGGAAAGCAAAAGAATCAGGCTTTTCACAGATGGCTGTAGCCAAGTGTATTTCAGATGAATGCTTAGTGGAAGGAAGAACTTGCAGCAGCAGGAATAACCACAGCCTTAAAAACTGTAAAGCATTGACCATTCAGGGGGAGATTTACGAGGTACAGACTGCCGTCAGCGCTTCAAAAGCCACCACATACAGATTTATCCTGGACATGGGCTACAACTGACACATTCTTTCTGTTAGGTCACTGCTGCACCAAACACAACATTGGAAGTGTGTTACCTGAGCCAAGGACAAAACAGACGGGACAGCTGTTCAGTGGTCTAACTCCTCTTTCAGATTAAAGTAAGGACGAAGTGAGAGTGAAGAGATTCATAATCCAGGTTGCTTGAGGTCCAGTTTGAAGTTTACACAGTCAGGGGGAATTTAAGAAGACATATCATCTGTTAATGCTGGCTTAATGTGTTGCTTTAGGGAAATGATGATTTTATTTTTCTGCCATCTACGTAAACATAGATGGCAGTGACAAAAGTGACTGTAGATCCAACAATGCAGATGCAACTTGGACTTCATTGACACTTCACTGGCAGAGCCACAGATCATGGCACATCGCATAGTGCCAATGCAATATATTGCTATATTGAAGGTCTATTTAAAACTGGTCGCTCTTAAAAATGAGACCTTTTGTCTCAATCAGATACCTATATGAATAGAGGTGAAATACATTTAAAACATTATACAGTATATGGACATACCCTTTAGTAGGAAAAGGCTTAAAGTATTTAAAAAAATATTTTTTTATTCATCTGATGAAAAATTATAATTTTCCAAGAAGTTGAATTTTCAGATTTTCCCTAGCTTTAACCCATAATTACCAAAATTAACAAAATGAATATTGCACTAAATATCCACAGCAATTGCAACTAAAATCAGAATGTGATGCAAAGCAAAGGCACATTTTTTTCAGGCTATGGAATTTAGTTTTGTCAGGTAAATAACGCATCGCTGGACTATTTTAACAACCACACTCCAAACCATTTTCGTAATTTGGAGAAAATGTCGGCAAAGCAGTAAGAAGCGGAGGATTTTAAATACAGGCAGTGTGAGAGACAAACAGCAGGATCGGTTTGAGGGAATGAAATGATTTAATGTTTCAGAGTCTGTCTCACCCCCAGGGAATGGAACGATATGGGCTCCTAATTGACACCAGGTCAACCGGCTTCCTCTCCCACACATTCACACTCTCACACTGGTTTCTGTGTCGAGCTGATTCTGTTTCAGCTGTTCTTCTCTGATGCTCTGTCACACACGCACACATAGACATCTTACAGTTTCTCCAGTGGCCAGCCCAGTCTAGTGTTGGTTATTACTGGACAAACAAAGGTCTTGCTGTCTGAGTATAATGATGGATGACCACCAGGCCCACATTTTACTGGGATTTCACAGGAGTCAGTACGTTCCCAGCAAATAACATTCTTTCCCATTGCCCAAATCCTCACAAATAATTCTTTTGGATTCTTGAAAAAGAAAAAAGTTAAATAATTTTATTAAGCTTGGCTCTATTATAGAGAAAGCAGTAGTTAATGACAATGAATCTGGTTAGAAGGGATTTGACGGTTTTATTAGAGTCTGGGTCATTGGACTGACAAATCCCTGGTGGTCATTATTCTTCACTTCAGGAGTGTGTGGACATATTGAGCACAGCAGTTGTCATGTTAAATCATGTTTTGTGCTTTTAGTGCGACTGGATTGCTGTGATACCTTTTCAGGGAGTAAAGTCTGCATTACCGAGTCATTTAGAGTTTTCCAAGTGCTGACATCTTGTTTTCCTCAGAAAAACACGAATGAAAAGGTACTAAAAGGGCATTACTGTTTCAACTATAACCAATTTGTTATAAGGGGATTTTTAAAGGGTGAGACTGATTTTAATTGCCTATAAAGCTGTTTAATACTTGAGAAGGTAGTAAAATAGAGGGAACTTGTATTTGGTGAATTTTGCTTTTTAATAAAATCCAAAACTGGTTACAAAACAAAAGGACTAGACTTCAGCTCTTGTAGTTGAAGACATTTCGCTCTTCATCCAAAGGGCTTTCTCATTTTGAAGCTAGTGAGGAAAAGGTTAGGTCTGAAATGTACCAAGAAAGCAAGAAGTGAATAATTGTTTTGCTTAAATTTCTGCAAGTAGTCTAATAATCTTTTTGTAGGTGCTGGTTGGGTCCCTCTTCAAGGCCTCACATGCCCTGCTGTCACTCAGTAATGTGGTTATTCTTTCTTCATATCCTGAAGTGTTGAGGACCACTGTGCATCTTTCTTTGTCAGCTGGCAATATCGTGAAGTTCTGGTCCTGGCTGGGAGATCTCTTTATCTCTCTCCTTTCCTGTGTTGTGAGACTGCGAGGGGGCAGCTTGACACGGGAGAGGGTCGCTGTTTCCTTTATTCTGAGTTCTTCTGTTTCTGTCCGATTGTTGTTTCTTTGCCCTCACAAGCTTTGAATTAAAAACGCCTTTGTATGTTTTTTTTTTGTTTTTGGGATGTGTAATACCAAATGATGCGAGTTATTATAAAAGCACAATGTTATGTATTATAAAGCACAAATATTAACAATTATTTTTAAAATGTAACAAAATCTATTTTTAATCCCTTTCAGTTGATTAATTCAAACAAAAGTTATTACCACATCCATGAATCTTGTTTAAATTGCACAATCTGAACAAGCATTTAATTTTCTTGTCTTTTCATAAGGAAAACATCTTCTTTTCAAGACCTTATTGGTCCCACTGAACAGGTTTTTGAAATTATCACATAATGTAGTTTGTCTTGAGACAGAACCTTCTTTGTGTTCTGGGGCAAGAGAAAATGCTTCTAGGGGAGTAGGAATAATGTCTCATACGTATTTAGATGTTAGAAGAGACCAAAAGTCAGAAAATTATAGATTCAGATGACTTCATAACTTGTCAGCAGGGAAAGAATATAATTTGAAATTTCTGATTTTGAACCCCCTTAAAGCTTGTATGTGAAACGTTACATTACACTTTACATTATGTGGTTTGGCAGTAAGGATAGGCAGAGGGAAATTCCACCCACCCTGGTTCCTATTTTTTCTTCCAACCAGGTTGGCCAAATGTGTAATATTCATTCCCTTCAGCACAATAATACTTTATTACGATGTATAACATCCAAACCCTATTGCAAGGCAAAACTTAAAGCATCTAAAAGTTGCCAATTTGCAAATTTTACATAAAGGGTTTTTGTACATTATTTTTGTCAATATTTCTGACTTTTAAATGTCCACAGTAAAGAGTCCTTTGTAGTCTATTTATAAAGTTCTGTGAATTTTCAATTGACACCTACATAAAATGCAGAACACAAGGAGGACGGCAGATGAAGGAATGGATGGACAAACGGATGGATGGAACTTTCAGAGAATGAGTTGCTGAAACCTTTTTAAATATAAATGTTTTCCACACTAGGAATATAATTTTGTCAAACTTCCTACTTTCCAGACTGTGTTGGAAGCCTGTGCATACAGTATGTTACTGGTAAACATGGAAAGTATATACATTGCATGTCTCTTCATCGTAAATCTGTATATCTTGTACAGGAAACACTTTGACCTTCCTCCCGCTGCTCCAACCACAATTACCTTATCACCCCACAGAGCTACATTTCACATCTGCCTGACCACTACAGATTGGAGAAGTTCAGGTTCCGTCTTTATCATTGAGATCACAGAGCTGCAGGCATATAAATAGCTTTGTTTGCAGCTGTAAAATAAATAAGGATCAAGCGATGTAGAAAGTAAAGCTGAGTGCTTTCTGATCATTTCTGCTGCATACTGTGAACCTGTTAAAACGTTGGCTGGATCTTTAAAGCGCGAGGGCGCAGGTAGCAGTGATATCCTGCTATGAAGGTCAGTGTCACGAGTTCTCATGGGTCTACTCATTTCTTAGTATTCAACATACAACTTGAATCTGACTGAAACTCATTTAGCAGAATCGGTGCCGGTCAAATGGATCAGAGTGGTGATGCTCTTGGATTTAGTCAAACATGAGGCAAAAATTTGATTTTTTTACTTAAAGAAGAAAATCAGATGTAACAGAAGTTTCATCTAAGTTTACACCTTATATTTCTCCTGATATAATTACATATAAGAAACTGAAAAATGGCAGCACCAGCTACTAGGGGGGGGCAAGGGGCACCCCTATAAATTTGGAGGGTCTTTAGGGACTGCAGTAGTTTTCTACCATATATTTGTAGGTGTAAGTGATAATTTCAAGCTGGCAGTGAAGTGACCTTGTAAACATTTGCACTAGTAAAAGAAGAAACATCATGTTCTGCATGCGTTAGAAACAAAATGAAACCTGCTGAAGTTGAGAGACCTCCAGATGGAGGTCACGGTTCTCAGAGAAAAGAGTGCAGGTGTCAGGGGTTACACCAACAGATGATCAGCTCCCACCGTGAGGTTGTCAGCCCTCTGATTTTATAAGGTGCTGCGTGAAAACAAGTCTCGCACATCTAAACAGCCCTGCAATGACATCTAATCAGATGCCAGAGGAGACGGTAGTGTCAGGGCTTGGAGAAAACATGCTGATTCCCCACCGGCTGTATTGTCACCAAACGCCATTCCTCACTATGGACTGTAAATGATTTAATTTGAGCACCAGATGTGGCGCTGAGATTTTGCTAGCACTCGTTGTAAGAGGCAGAGGGAGGAAGAGAGAGATGGGGAGAGGGAGGGAAGGAGAATGATAAAATAACAGGAAGCAGAGAAACAGCTTGGCAGACCGACAGCCAACAGCGGCCCAGGCACTTGACAGAGCTTTCAAACACCATGATTGTGTGAGTGTGTATGCTCACGAGTGTTTTTTCCGCTTGTGTATCATGACAGCTGAATGAAAATCAATCTGCTTCTACATCTGCCATCTTGAGTGTCGGGGAGTGCAGATGGGCCTTCCCTGTCACACTGAGCTAGCTGGCAGCAGACCAACTCAGGTATTTCTACCTCTTCTTTCTCCTCCTCTCTTATCTAAACTACCTCTCCTCCTCTCCTGTCCTCTCCCCTTCTCTTCTCTTCTTTCCTTTCTTCACTACTCAGATGCAAGGCTTTGAAGAGTGAGTAGATTTTTTTCTGTGCTGACATCTCCGAGTCACTCTGACAGCAGATGTTTTTGGCGATTCGAAGCAGCAATCTGGGCTCTAATCACCCTCATTGACAGCTCAGAGGGCCCCTGTTGCAGCTCTGAATGGCAAATTAAAGCATTTTTAGATAACGTTGGTAATTGACTAAATCGTTTATAAGCCTGGAGATCACACTTTTAATCTTCAGCCTAACATGACGGATCATGAAAATGAGACGGATCTCACCCATGTTTGTTCCGTGGCACGTTTCCTTGCCCCTCCATCCAATTTGGGTTTCTTTCCGGATGTGCTGCAGTACGCTTGATGCCTAAAGATTTGCCCATCAGATTAGCAAACACTAATCGTTTTCTCTCTCAGTTTGTCTCGGTGTCAAGGCTTTCCCATCGTCCTTCCTCTTCTCTCATCTTCCAAACTCATCTCATCTCTGGCATTAACTCCATTAGCTTGGTAATTGGCTCTTAAAGGAGCATCCACAGACTTCGAAGGCCACTTAATGTCCATCTCCATTCCTCCTTTCGCCCCTCTGCACACCCTGTCGATCATCTACCTTCCTCAGTAAATAGCATTAACTAGTCCTGCATAGAATCTGAGGCCATATTAGTGTTATCCTTCCCCTTCAGCCTATTGCCAGGCTTATGAGTCCCGATCACTGGAGATGATATAGCTAAGTGGATATTTTTTTCCACACATGCTCCCAAATGTGGCTCCAAATAAAGCCTGGCTGTCAAAGATGAATATGTAAATTCTGCATATGGAGATCTCCCTTCATTTTTTCCATCCAAGACCAAGAGACCCAATCTGTATTTAAAAGATGTGGATATGGACACTCAGCTCATCATCACAGGCAGCCCTCCTCCTCCTCCTCTGAGTGTGAGCCTTGCTTTCATTTCTGCTAAGATAAAATAAAATGTGGTGGTATTTCACTCTAATGTGGAAACTCTAACTGTTGAGGCAGTGGGCAGTTTTCTATTGGTTTTGCAGTTTTAGTTGTTAGATTAGGTCCTAATGTTATGTTTTGCATATCTGAATTGAATTTGATATTTGAATTATTATTGTGTAGATTCTAATTGTAAATCACATATCATCCATTGTTTGGATTTTTTTTTTGCACCGGTAGAGGCCTTTTTCAATTTTTGAAAGTAAGCAGACAGGAATGGGGGTGGAGTGAGGGGGAGGCATGCAGCAGAGGTCTCTGGCGTCGGAACTCGAACCCGGGACAGCTGTGTCGAAGGTTGAAGCCTCCGTATATGGGTTGCGCGCTAATTAATTAATTTGTAGTTGAATTGCGCTTAAAATATTTGTACTAAATTGTACTAAATATCTTAAAGAAACTCTTGAGAATATCTAAAGAAGCACCTGTTTATTAGAACATGAATTATCAAGTTTAAAAAGTGCTTCTGGCATTCATAATAATAATAATAATAATAATTATTATTATTATTATTATTATTACAATATTGATATTATTAATAATAATATTAATAATAATATTATTAATAATACTACCGTATATTTATAATGGACTTTTCATTCCAAGGAATATCAAAGTAGTACAATTAAAACACAAGAATAAAAACACTAGAGTAAAATAAATATTTAGCAGTTAAAAACTTTCCTAATCAGGAATCAGGGTTGGGGTGTTAGGTGGTGGTCCAACAGAAGCCACAAAAGAGGATAAATAAAAAAATGTGCCGCATCAAATGTTGCTTCAGTTGTGACAAATTAAAATTTATTTCTTGAGAAGCTCAATTGATTGCATTTAGTGAATGCAAAAGAATACAGGTTGATGTTTTGGGCATTAAATGGATGTATAAAAGCAAGTTCTCGTATTCGTCGTCTTCCGGTTATCCGGGACCGGGTCACGGGGGCAGCAGACTCAGCAGAGACGCCCAGAGGTCCCTCTCCCCAGACACCTCCTCCAGCTCCTCTGGGGGGAGCCCAAGGCGTTCCCAGGCCAGCCGAGAGACATAGCCCCTCCAGCGTGTCCTGGGCCGTCCCCTGGGGCTCCTCGCGTCCCACCGCCGTCCCCTGGGCCTCCTCGCGTCCCACCTCGCGGTGGGACGTGCCTGGAACACCTCCCGAGGAAGGCATCCAGGAGGCATCCGGTATAGATGCCCGAGCCACCTCAGCTGGCTCCTCTCGATGTGGAGGAGCAGAGGCTCTACTCAGAGCCCCTCCCGGATGGCTGAGCTCCTCATCCTATCTCTAAGGGAGTGCCCGGCCACCCTACGGAGGAAGCTCATTTCAGCCGCTTGTATCCGGGATCTCGTTCTTTCGGCCATGACCCAAAGTTCATGGCCATAGGTGAGGGTAGGAACGTAGACTGACCGGTAAATTGAGAGCTTCGCTTTTCGGCTCAGCTCTCTCTTCACCACAACGTTGTAAAAACAAGTTACTTGGTGTAATTAAAGGTGATGAAATTAGCTGTAAAAGCACGGTTAATAAAGGGTCTTTATTTCCAGACCTTTTAAGGGTGTACTCTGCCGCTCTCCTATTGATCACTGGAGACAGGCACCAGTCAACCATCGATGGAGGGATGTAAATAAAAAATATCAAATTCACTCTCCATTTTCTTGAACATACTTATTCAGATCCGGACAAGTTTTCCAGATTTTCTCCAGAGTTTTAAAAACCCTGCCAGCTTTTCCACATATAGCCTAAAGCACATAGGTAGCAATTAATCACAACTTGTCCTTCAACAGTTTTTATTGTAGAGTTTGACTTGAACACAATAAAAGCTCCACAGATATTTTAAATTGGCAATCACATAATTAGTATTAAGAAAAGATGTGAATATTCAATAGTAATGCAATCTTAATTATTGTGCTTCATTGAAACACTGCAGTTAACAACAGAAACTCTCCAAACTGCCGTCAGAGGAACTGTATGTGCTTATTATGTGTTTATTAGAACAAACACAATTGATGGTTAGCCTGCATTTATTGCAAGCTACAGAGAAAACACCCTGAGCTGCAGCTGTAAAGAGGTCTCCTAATAGGTTAACTAACCCAGCTCTGAGCTATAAATAATAATAATCTATAGAATAATCCATATTCTTAACTCTTAGTTTATTTTACCACAAATAAACATTTGTGTGGAACTATGGGGCAATACTCATACACTTACTCCATAATCAATCATAACGATACAAAAAGAGCCATAGTTGAGATCATAAAAATCCCCCCCTGAGAGCCTCCCTGATAATATTCTAAAATGTTTCTCATATATATATAGATCTATATATACATATGTGTTTATGGAGGTTGTTCATTAACGTCGTGAACAACCAATTAGTCTTCTTGTTGTCTTTAATATGATTCACTAAGACTAAATAAAGTGTCTGTAGTAAGTTTACTGTTGTCGTCAGCAGTTCTTTTAGGGCACCTACATGTTTCCCATATTAAAACTGCATTTTAGAAACTTCTAGATTGTTTTTTTGTTTATAGGTTTTCTAACAACCCGCACATGTGAGTAATCAATGATCAGTTATCATGAATCAACTCACTGGTCAAGGTGTAGCTTCTACCAGAACACCTGTACCTGTCAAATTCCGACCTGATTAACCAACAATTAATATCTGATTATTGTAATTTATTTTAACCCCTTGATGTAAAAGTGTTTAAATAAGGATCCAAAAGTCCCTTTTTAATTTTGTTTTAATTAATTATTGCCTGTACAATCATATGTGGGTTCTGTAATTTAAAAACTAAAACAATAAGTGGGAGTAAAGCTTTTAATGTGGCAAAATAAGGGTAAAGAACATCTACATACAGTATAAGTCTATGTCTAAAGCTCTATATTTTTCATAATTTTATATTTTTGTTTTTTAGATGATAAATAATGCAACAAACTCTCAACCATTGTTCTACACAAAATTAAACTTTTAAAAGACTTTAAAGACTCCAGGGTTGGAAAATGAACAAATTCATCATTTTATTATTTTATTGACTGTGTCGGAAACCGGGTATCCTTTTGTGGTCAGATCTGTTTCAGAAATAGAGATTTAAATATTACTGACGTCAATTTGTCTTTAGTAATCATTAGAATGAGTGCTGAAATTAAACACTTTCAGGCTGTTAATGTTGAAATAAATTATTTTCAGGACGCTTTTTGATTGTAACATTTACTAAGGAAAGAGCAAGCTAAGGCCAAACAACAAAAAAATCCCCTCCGATGCCAAGCCTACATATCAGAAAGATTTCTCTGGTTGTTTACCCTCTCTAATGATTTTCTTAATCTTCCTGCTCGGTCCTTTTCAGTCATCCTCATATGTTTGCGGGCTGTTTTCCAAAGCTCCTCTTTCTGTTTTCTAAAACCTTGGCGGCTCTTCTGAGGGATTTTGGAAACAGAGTAATTAGTTGGTGATCGAGAAGCTGTTGGTGTGAAATGATAGCTGCCACCGCTCTACACTCGCCGAACCCCCCCCCCCCCCCCCAACCCCAGAGACGGACAAATCAATCAATAACCTGCTGATTTATTTCACATCCTTATCTAATTTAATTGCTGTCTCTTTTGTATGTATAAATTCATAGGGGAGGAGGTGGTGGTGCTGAGGGGAGATAAATACAGCGAGGGTGGAGGGATGTTGCGTTGGAGGAGGAAGAGGCAGCAAATATTTTTGTTGTTTAGCGCTCATGTTGTGTTTTTCTTTTTTTTTGCATCATGCATGAAAGCATTTTGCAGTGAGGCGTTTGGAGAGACAGCACTTTTCTTTATATTTGGCTACTGCTGCAACACCGCCTCCATTGGTTCACACCTCTGGAAGAAGCACACACACACTGGAGGAGAGAGAGGGATGAGCAGTCCTTTAGCAAATTATCAGAAAGAAAAAATTTAATTAGCAATATAAATGCCAGGCGAACTACATTATGTGCAATTGTCTTGCTATCTTTCCAGAAATTAGTCTTTTAAAATGAATTTGCTGTATTAATCTTCTCCTGAAATATTTTTGATCACTGAATTAATAGTTTTGCATTGGGAGGCAGTGTTTTTTTAGGTATTCATTGACATAGGTGATTGCCTCTTAATTATGACAGCGTCCTCCTCCTATCCGCGCCTATTAATTCCTGTGTTGTGGCATCGCCGCAGCCCGCTGCCTGGCCCTGTATCTACTAATTACTTCTCTAATTGAATTTGCTCTCTGTTGCCAGGCTGTTTTTTAAGTGGCTGTTTGTTGCCGGGCCTCATTGTGTCTTTGTGTGACAGCTAGCTGCTCGCTGCCGCACTGACGGGAACAGGATGCACACTCTCAGTATTCATGTCTCCCCTTCTGTATCATTACCTATACCTCCCAGACCTATGTAGTGTTTCCAGGATAAATGATGGGAGGGAAATTAATTAATGAGAGTCGGTGAAACAATTACACACCCCTGCCTTCTCGCCACTGCCTCAAGTCTTGCTGTCATTGGTTCAAGCCTCTATAGGATTGTTGTGACAAAGAGCCCGCTGCTTTTCAACCTTTCAACCTCCACAATGGCATGCGTTTGGCAGGATGATAAACAAAATGTAGGCTCTTTATTTAGCTATTCTTCCACTAATACCCGCATCACGAAGCGTCAACGACCTATATGCTTTACCAAGTTCATTGAAATGTGCTTGCCTATCCACTCTGTCATTTTTCTCTACTTGGAGAATTTATCTCTCAGAAATAACAAACGGAAAGACATCCTGGGTAAAGGCAAACCAGCACAGTAATGTCACCCCTGAGGCTGTTTTGGAAAATGTGCTTTATATCTCTGACTTGAATGGTATGTCTCTTCCGCTAAATAATCTTTGCAGTCAAACAGACTACAGAGCAGACTGGGGGGTATAAATCTGCCTGTTAGGCCCTCTGGTGTCACTAACACAGAGAATATGTGGGGACATTGGCACGATGAAATCCTAGAGCTATGTCCCCCTTGGTCTTGTATGTTTAAAGGGTGGTACAGATGTAGGACAGATTTGTACATGCATATTTTAAAAATCTTTAATCTGATAAGTTTTAAGGATTTTTAAAAACCCCCTGATAAAGAATTACTGTTGCAGTGGAGACGGTTGCTTAGATCTCATTACTTAGGTCAGAGGTCACCAACCTTTGCAAAGCAAAGAGCCATTTTTGCCTTTGGTCTAACAAAACTAAAATTATTTAGAGCCACGAAAGCTACATGATCCTTTCAAAACATAAATAGCTTATTTAAAAAAAAATCTACAATAGGAAATTTGTTATGCTTTTTTAATTAAAGGAAAGCAATTTTAATTTTGTTTTGAAAATATCATGAAACTTTTACATAAAAATGAATAAATACACGTTCTTTAATGGAACATTTACATTTTATAAAATATAATTTAAAAACAAAATACATAGCTTGCAACCTAAAGACATAAAAGTACTTGACAAAAATATTCTTTACACTATTAGTGTAAAACAAAACTGCTAGGGCCTGCATGTATTTATTACCTTTGATTCTGGAACATTGCTCTGTGGCTCTGGAGCAGCAGGTTGCAGACCCCTAACTCAGGTTGATGGTACCTAAGAGATGAAACCTCCAGGGCTGAGACACCATACAGGAAAATTTCTCGCTGCATCCCAGATTTCTTTCTTTTTTGATTTTTTTGTCACTGTTGAATGTTTCAGATGATCAAGCAAAGTTTTATATCAGACAAAGATAGCCTGAGTAAATACAATAAATATCCAAACCAACCTGACCCTATGTCAAAAAGTAATTGCCACCTAAACCTAATAACATGTATTGAGTCTTTTACATCTCTGTGGAGGAATTTTGTCCCACAATACCTTACAGAATGGTTTTATTCAGCTACTTTAGAGGGTTTTCAAACATTATTGACCTATTTAATGTGAAGCCAATCAGTGGTGGACTTGCTGGTGGTTTTTGGATCATTATCCTGCAGCATACCCCAATAATTGGTTCCATCAGTTGCAGCAAGTCATCCAAGTCTTGAAGAGGCAAAGCCATGGCAGACCATCTGCATAATATTTTTCCTCAAAAGTCTTGGGGATCACGAATGGATCAAAGATACAGATGTTTTATCGGGCAAATGTCAATTAGGCTTTGTTGTACTTTCAACTCAGTAGTGGATTTGGCCTTGATTTTGGCCTTAACTGAGACAGGTGAGGTCTGCAGTGCCATAGATGTTGCTCTGGGTTTTTCTGTGACCTCCTGAATGAGTCCTTAATGCACATTTAGAGTAATTTTGGTAGGTCTGCAGCAACTCCTGGAAAGGTTCACAACTGTTCCATGTTTTCTCCATTTGTAGAAAATGGCTGTCACTGTGATTCGCTGGAGATCCAAACAATTGGCTTTTTAACCTTACCAGACTGATAACCATCAGGGACTTTGTTTCTCATCTGATCTTGAATTGCTTTAGCCCGTGACATTTTAAGATCTTTTAGCTTATTCCACACTTTCAGGCGGATTCTATTTCAGTGATTTTCTTCATTCTAAAGCTTGGACAGTAATGTCAGCTTTACAAAAATGTGTTGATCACAGTTATTTAATGTTTTAACGAGGGAGCTATTACTTTTTCAACACCGGCACTGTAAACCCCTCAAATGGCAGCAGCTGCTTGGAGTCTGGCCGACTCAATAAGTAACTCTGCCCCAGTTTCAGGAAAAAACAACAAAAACTGAAATTCTAAATAGGATTTAAAATAAAAACAATCAAAAATTGTGATCGGGTTGCTCTTGAATCAGAATCAGAATCAGAATCAGCTTTATTGCCAAGTTTGTACATACAAACAAGGAATTTTCACTCCGGTACACTTTGCTCTCTGGGTTTTGTTTTTGCACTACAGAATATACATATTTACAATGTACAATATACACATATATAAAAAAAAGCATTTGCAACATCTGTATGCTGTTTTTGGTATTCTATTAAATGTTCAACAGAGAAACAGCCTGGGGGAAGAAACTATCTCTGTGGCGGCTAGTTTTTTGTGAATAGTGCTCTGTAGCGGGGCCTGAAGGTAAAACCCCTGAACAGTTTGTGTGCAGGGTGTGTGGGGTCTGCAGAGATTTTAGCAGCTCTTTTCCTGACCCTAGACCTGTATAAGTCCTGGGTGGAGGGAAGGTCAGCCCTGATTATTCTCTCTGCAGATTATTCGTTGCAGTCTGGACCTGTCCTGTTTTGTGGATGAACCAAACCACACTGAGATGGATGAAGAAAGGACGAGAATGAAGTGGCAGTGTAGAAGATGACCAGCAGCTCCTGTGGAAGGTTGTACTTCCTGAGTTGCCTCAGGAAGTACAGTCTCTGCTGGGCCTTCTTTCGAACAGTGTTTATGTGTGAAGACCATCTCAGGCCCTCAGAGATGGTGGTTCCTAGGAACCTGAAGTGGTCCACAGCCGATACAGTGTTGTTGAGGATGGTGAGGGGGTTGTATGGCGGTGGTGTTCTCCGAAAGTCCACCACCATTTCCACAGTCTTGATTGGGTTCAGTTCCAGTGGCAATAAGCCTGGTGTACTTGAATAAAAAACAAACCATTTTCCTTTTCCAGGTACCATCTTGCTGTGAATAACTGTGGATGGAATTTCTAATATGTTTAATGACCAACACTGTAAATATTATCAGTGATTTAAACTGAACAAATAAGTATTAAACTCTCTGAATAACATTCCCAAACCTGTCAGAAACAGGAAGTTGAAGCATTCCACTGCAGAAAACTATAAACTGTACAAATAACATCTAACAATGAAGCAGTCAGTTGTTTTAAACTCTCGGCCTTCAGCTTCATCCTGTTTATCAGTCAGTCAAAGCAAAATCCTCATCTTCACTCCAGTGAGAGGTTCTCCTTTACAGCCAGTCCATTTTGCAGAGGCCTTGTCTTTGGGTTGCTGCTCTCTATAGAATAGCTGTAATACTTTGCAGCAAAGGAAGAAAGAAAGGTTGAAACAGTCTGTAAAGATGCTGTCATCTTCTCCGCATTCTGTTGTCCAGGATTGTCGCAGTCTCTGCGAGACAGAGAGAGGGAACACCTACAGCAATATTCAGAATCAGAATTGATATTTATTGCCATTTACATTTTCACATACAAGGAATTAAAATTTTCATTAAATAGTTAAGTAATTTTTAAGTACAGGTAACTACCGTAAAATCACATCTCTGTTTCCTACCTGTAGGGCAACGTGAAGGATCTTCTGTTATCTGCCTTTCCCTTCTATCCTCCCTCTATCCTCAAGGTCTTAGCCTTACAAGATCAAAACTTTCTCCTACTTCTCACCATATTGTTTCTTTCAATCCATCTTCATCCATCCTTCCATTCATCCATCCATCCATCCATCTCCACTCTTCTTCTATTGATCCTCCATGCTTCCTCTCTCCGTGTGCTGCTATCTGACTCTGTCTTTGTCTTCTTATCGAGGTTTTGGGGTTTATTCTGGCTGCTGTTATTGACAGGCCTCTCGCTCCACGGCCAGTTAATGCATCCCTAATCCCACTTTTGTTAGTCTGGAATGTTGTCTCTCCGTCACACATAACCACACACGCACACACATCTATACATATATTCTGCTATGGGACAAGTAGAGTAAAGAAGGGGCCACGAGGATGTTGATCCCAGCTTTCTATTTGTTGGGAAAGCCATCTATCAATCAAAACGGGGGCTTCTGTCTGTGTTTTTTTGTAAATGTGTGTGCGTGCACAAGGGCCTTGAGTGACAGGCTGAATCGCGGCTGAAGACGTTTGATAAGCTTGTATTGTCAATCGCCAACCCCCACCCCACCCCAGCCCCCCTCCGCCCCCTACCTCCTTCCACACCTCCGCCTCGATAAGAAATACATTCGACTAGAGCTGATAACGGTGTCAGCAGCAGCAGCAAAGCTCCACTCTAAAGAGACACACACATACCTCACCACGGGAGAGGTGTCTTTCTTCAAGCACCTTTGCTGTAAATGATACTTTCAACAAACAGCAACGACAACACCACTCAGATGCGCTCTGTGTTTGCTGCAGGGTGTGTTTTTGGGATGAATGATGTGTGATATGGCAGGAGGATATGCTAGGCTTATTGAATACAGTCTTAGTGATAGCACGGCCATGTGTGTCTATGCTTATGTTTGTGTTTGTGTGTGTTGTGAACAGCAGAGAAAGAATGCAGCAATAGGCTTAGAGCGGCTGAAGCAGAGTGTCAGACTTAGCAACACATAGTCACCGAAGAATAACTGACAGCTGTCTGTGTGTGTGTGTGTGAGTGTGATGCATGCATGCATGCATGCATGAGTGTATGTTGTATCTGTGCACATAAACTGTACATGCAATTCATCCTACAGCAGGCTCATGTGAACGGGGAATGTGTTTCAATAGGAAAAAATAGCTGCAGGTAACATGTTCCTTGGTATAGAATCAGAGACGATGTCACCAAGTGAAGGAAAGTCATCACTGTAGCAAGATGCATTAGCGTGCCATGCATGCCATTACTGTACATTCATTTGTCATCTTTGTTTAAAAACAATGTCCCAGTTTGGAGTGGAAAACATAGCCAGCAATGACAGTTGCTGAAATGTGTTGACAAAGTCTGACTTTTCAACTAAAAAGTTGTGCAGGGAGTCAACAAGTCTTTTTAACATTATCAGATTCAAGTAATTATTTCTACAGCACTTGAAAAATCAGCATTTTTATGTGTAATTTTCAATAGAGGCAGTTCTTCTAAGTTTTAATATCTTTAAATTTCATTCATTTCATGTTGCTGCTCTGAATTTCTCTTTAAATGCTGAGAAGTGTTAGCTAATAATTTAAGTGTCATTTTTTAAAGCATCTTTGTGTTGCTCCTCATTATATCCTACTTTATTAATAGGGTTCTGTGATGTTCTTCATATGCTTCAAAGGATTTCATGACCACAGACATTAGGGCGTATTAAAAAGCTAATGTTGCTAACTGTCCAATGTGTTATGGCATTACAGTTCCAACAACTGTAAATAATAATAATGACTCTTCAAAGGAACTTAAGCTTCAGTTAATAACAATGACTCAATTATATTGCAAATCAAAGGAAGTTGCTGTTTCATCTAAGCCTGAGAGATGAAAATTCAACTTTCAGGCTTTCTAAACCCACAATGAAAAACTGAACAATTGTTTTAAACAATAGCAAAAAAGTAAATTAATCATTTGTTGAGTTCATACAACACTGACAAAGTTATACACCTTTATATACAAATTAACTGAGATGTGTAAATTAATGCTAAAATTATTTCATATTTTTAATATGAAATAATATAAATAATTAATAATATAAAAAATATTTTTAAATGTTACATTTTGCAACATGTTATGGTCACACAAAAATCAGAAAAAAATAAGCCAAAAATAATTGTCTTAACATGATCACACTAATTTAAGAAAGATAAAATGCTATATGTTTCATGATGTATTCAAGGTGAGATTAAATAAATCCATGAATAAGACAAACAAACCTTAATCTTTATTTAACTTTTAAGCTTAAAAACCGCAAGGAATTTTCAATTTGAAATCAGCTTCATGTGAATATGCTGGATTTCCAAAATAAGAAATATAAAGAAAGATAATAATGATTACCATTAAAGAAATATGTTATTCGACCCCTTACAGACCAACATTTGCACAAGGAGCGCTGCAGTACAGAGAAGAAACAGTGACCTGTGAAGAGATTTCAGGAACGGGGCCAGGGCACAAAGTGAGTGGACGACGGAGGAGATAAAAGACGAAAGAGAGGGAAAGTGAAAAAAGATAATGAAAGAGTGAAATTACCAGAGGGCACAAGAAAAGAGGGTTATTGTGCATGTGCATTAACAGGGTGTATGATGAAGTTAGTTTTGTGCTGTGTGCAGTGACTAGGGGCTAAGGAGTCGAGAAGGGAGAGGGAGGAGGTGGGGAAATCAATGGCAAATTACATGCGCTCGGCTGGTCCATTGTACAGTATGGCTGCTATATTCTAAAGAAGGCACTTCCAAGATGATGCAGCCAAATGGTGGATGGACTCCAAGATCATTTTTATTGATTTGGAGGAGCCATCAATTGAGTAAAGGGAGGGGAGGATGAGTGTATGTGCGCAGAGGTTGGGATGTGTGTCACAGGGCCAATACAATACCCAAAGATACAAGCTTTTTGTCCCTGTCCGCACATTAGTAACACACCCTATCCCACTGCTTTTTATTTACATTAGTGCCTGGATGGCTTAACGAAGGACACAGAGAGGGTTCTCCATTAAAGAACCTGTCTAGCGGCAGATCCCTGCATTGTTTGGGTTCGGGAGCCCAGAAATATTTGGAATTAGAATTGACAATCTGATCATCAGCGGAATTGTCTAGTTTTTCCACACCAGAGATAATAGGTGAAATATTTTATGGTTTCCTGTCCAAGCCACAGCCAAGCGATTTTAGATATTTTAAACTTATTGAAGTATCCGATTCTAAAAGATTCCAGTTATGTTGCAGCCTAGGACTATTTTATAATCCAGAAACAGAATGCAGAGCAATCAACAAGCTACTCATTCTTTATAGATGTTTTTTTCTCCTTTCTGTGATCATTGGTAGAAAAAAAAACTATTTCCTCCGTGAGAGGATGTTGGCAGATGGGTATTTTGTGTATATACTCACTTCCTATGTGTGAACATATTACGAATTAGAAAAAGGAGGACCCAAGATTCAGCCAGACACAAGAACTGAAAGATTAAAAAGTTTATTCAGCCACAGGAAAACGTCACTCAGGTTAAACTCCACACAGCTTCCAGGAATCACTGAAAGCAGAAAAAGGATTAGTGACTTGTATTTTCTCCAAATCTTGCAAGGATCCGAAAAACACAAAACCTTTTTTTTTTTTCTTGTTTTGGGGGTTAAACTTAAAAAACCCAGGGGGAAACCTCAGTGGGTGGGAAGGCAGGGATCTCCACACCCGCGGGGTAAAGAGGGGGAACAGGTGACCTTTTGGGCTGAATAATCCAAGGGCCCGGGCTGATTCAATAATCCAGGGACGAAAACAGGGTCAATGATTAGAACAAGAGACGTCAGGCAAGGGGCAGGCAGAGGTCAGATCAGATGCAGGAAAACAGGGTCAAAACCCCCAAAATCCAAACAGTCCGACAAGGGGGCAGGCAGAGGAAAAAATTCCCAAGGGGCAAGGCAAGGTTTTTCCAAAAACAACGATCAGTCAGGAAGGAACGCTGGATATCTACTCACACGATGGCTTTAAAAAAATTCTGGCCCCGTTTTTAAAAAGGGTCAGAAGGTTAATATAAAGGGGGAAGAACACAGGTGCTTGGAATGCCAAAAGTTTTTGCACTGCACTGCAGCAGTACACCAGGTGCATCTCCATCGGGCTGTTTTGCAGCCAGAGAAAAGGGGTAGAGCAGACATGCCAGAATCATAAACAGTACCCGCCCTCTAAGGTCCGGCTCCTGACGACGCCCCGGGGGGCTGATCAGGATGGAGACGATGAAACTCAACGAATTGGGCCTTTTTCCAAGGATGAACCTAGCAGGAATCCAAGTCCGCTCCTCGGGCCCTAGCCCCTCCCAGTCAACCAGGTATTGCAATCCACGTTCCTCTTCGCCTGGACCTGAGAATGCGCTGGACAGTAAAACACTGGGCCTCCATCAATGACCCGGGGGGTTGGGGGGGGCCCCAGAGGTGGGCCCGAGTCGGGGCTTGCGAAGGGTCTTGACCTGAAAAACGTGACAACGGGGGGTGAAACCCTTGGGATTGGGCAATCTAGGGGAAAAGGGTTAAACAAAAAAGGGTAAAGGGGGGGGCCAACTTCCGGGGACTCTATCCGTAACGGTAGGTCTTTGGCGGAGGGGCCAAACTTTCTGCCCCCCCCGTGGTACTTAGGGGCAGGGATCCGTCTCCGGTTGGCCCTGTTCTTGACCGAACCCAAAAGTGACATTCTGATCATTGACCTCCTGGCCTTTTCTCCAAAATTTTTGGCATCTTAAGGCTGCTGCTTTGGGCAGACGGAAAAAATTTAGCCCCCTTTTCTCCTGTACGGAAAAACATGGGGGTGGCTGGAACCAAACACAACATGGAAAGGGGGGAACAAACCAGTGGCACTTGACTGCCAAAGATTTTCATGGCGTATTCAACCCAGGGAAAATTTTTGGACCACTTGGTCGGGGTTGACTCCAAAAAATGCGAATTTTTGGTTTTCACTTCTTGGTTGGCCTCTTCATTTTTTGGCCATCAGATTGAGGAAAAAACCCTGAAGGGGGGGGGGGGGGGGGAGAGACTAACAAAATTCCCAAAAAAGAACTCCTTCCCAAAAACGTGACACAAACTGGGGTCCTCTAACGGAAAAAATGTCAGTAGGTATTCCATGGATCCTGAAAACCTTCTCTGGTCAATTTTCCTCACCCATCTCCTTTTGCAGACGGGAGCTTCTCCCAGGTGGGCACCAGATGAACCTATCTTGGAAAATCTATCAATTATCGTCAGTAAAAACAGAGTGACCATTTGACATCGGTAAAACCTGTTACAAAAGTCCATAGCAATTTTGGACCATGGGGGGGGGGAATGGGCAAGGGGGGAAAAACCCCGGGAGGGGGTGACGAGAAAAAACCTTGGCTTGACAACATTGAGTGCATGCCCGAAACATAGTCTTTGACATCCTTCACAAGCGATGGCCCCAAAACTGAGCTTGTACAGTTCTGAAGGTTTCTGCTGATTCCAGGTTGGACAAACGAGACCGAGAGCAATGACAAGACTCCAGTACTTTTTGGCACAAGGCATTCGGGAACAAAAACAGCGGTCCCCGGGGGGCATGATGGGGGGGATAGGCAGATCCCCTGATGGCCTCCTGGACCTCCCCCTTTCCACCTCAACTCGGGACACAGACCACCTGACGGCCTCAGGGGGGGGAAAAACTTCTCTTCCCCTGCAGACTGAGATTCTGCGGGCTCTTGAATCCGGGATAGGGCGTCAGGTTTGCCTTTTTTACTCCCTGGCCGGTAAAAAAACAGGGAAGAAATTAAAAAACGACCAAAAAAAACAGAGCCCATCTTGCCTGCCCCTGGGGGTTTCAGCCGTTCTGCTGATTTCAGGTACTCCAAAATTTTTATGGTCCCTTTCCCCACACCATAAATGGCTCCTTAGTCCCTTCCAGCCAATGTCTCCACTCCGTCAATGCCCAACTTGACGGCCAGCAACTCTCTGTCCCCACGTCGTAATTTCCCGCTCAGCCTGTGACAGAGTCCTTGGAAAAAGAGGCCACATGGGTGAACACGATCATCCTCACCTCTCTGGCTTAACACGGGCTCCCCCCCCCAGTGCTTGAGGGAAAACCCCTCCACGATAAACTGTCCTTTCTGGGTCAGGAGACCGCAGCACTGGAGTTTTGACGTGAAGAGTTCCTTTAAAACCTGTTGAAGGCCTTTTCTCTGCACCCCTTATTCCATAAAAATCTTGTCTTGGAAGAGGTAAGAGCGTTCCGGGGAGTAGCAACCAGGCCTGTAATTTCTAATAAAACTCCTATAGAAGTTTTGCGAATCCCAGAAATCTCTGAAGCTGCTTACGATCAGTGGGGGACAGGCCATTCCAAGACGGCCCCCTTTACCTTTAGAGGGACGGACAATCACTTGACCTGGGGAAAATGATGAAGCCCAAAAAAGGATGTAGTAGGGGGGTGTGAAAACTCACATTTCTCTGCCTTGACCAACAAAAATTTTTCAGAAGACGCAGGAGAACAGCTCTGACATGTTTCCTGTGGGTATCCAGATCTTGAGAATAGATAAATTATGTCATCAGGTAGACAAAACACGAATTGACCCACCATGTCACTTAGAACGTCATTGAACAATGACTGAAAAAAAACTGCAGGAGCGTTAGTAAGTCCAAAAGGCATGACCTTGCATTCATAAGGCCCGTAGGCGTGTTAAAAGCCGTCTTCCACTCATACCCTTCTCTGATTCGGACCAGATGATAAGCATTCCTTTTAGATCCAGCTTAGAAAAATATCTTGGCTCCCTGGATCTGATCAGAAGCTGTGTTCATGAGTGGTAAAAGGGTATCTATTTTTAACTGTTATCTCATTAAGGGCCCTCTATAACATCAATGCATGGTCCCCAACGAACCATCCTTCTTTCCCAACAAAAAAAAAAACCAGCACCTGCAGGAGAGGAAGAAGTTTGAATTTGTCCTGCCTTTAATGCCTCATCAACATATTTCTTCATGGCCCTGTGCTCTGGATCAGACAACGAGGAAAGCCCTGCCTTTGGGGGGTGAAGGGGCCCGGAAGGGAAATCAATAGCACAATCATATGGGTCTGTGGGGGGGGCAGAGCTATGGCCTTGATTTTTATTAAACACTTCCTTTTTAAGTCATGGTATTCTGGGGGTACCTTGGATAAAATCCGGGTATTTTTCCTCGACCTTCCCCTCTCCCACGCTGACCTCCATAGCAGCAGACAAAAGGCAGGCAGGGGGAACATGGACTCAGACCAAAACCCAGAATTTTTTCCCTTTTCCAGTCAATGTGAAAGGTTTTGTTTCTGCAACCAAGGGGGCCCCTAAGACTACAGGAAGTTCAGGTGAATTAAAGTGATCATGAAAGTTACTTTTTTTTTGATGATTACCCCAAAATGTTAAGGTAATCTCCTCTGTCCTGAGGTGTGAATTGTTCATGCTGTTGACCATCCAATGCTAGCAGGTTTCGTGTGTCAGCTGACGGAATGAGTTTTTTATGCTGTTCTTATTTGCGAATGTTTCGTCCATGAATTCAGGTTCTGCTCCCTGAATCAATAAACACGGCCCCCTGGAGAGACATGGAAAGGGGTTTTAAAACAAGCAGGAAACAAGAAGGAGGAGGCAGTTAGCTGGCTTCGGCTCAGTAGAGACCTCCCTTTTCCCTGCTGAGCCTGGCCCCTTTTTAAAGGACATCTGGGGTTGCTAAATTCCTTTTTTCACCCAAAAAAAACAGAGCTTGAACTTTCCTCCGACGATCTTTCTCCTCAGGGGTATTTTTGGTTTTGCCAACTGCATGGGCTCACAATCATCGTTTCTCCTCAGTGAGAGGGGGAAACCTGCTCCTTCTTTCACGCAGGTGTGCCGGACCCGAAATGGGGGGACGACCCCCTCATGTCACTTCTCCCCTCCTTCTCTCTGCTACCCCAACATCTATGGGAGCAGCAAGGATCCTCGAGCTGTTTCAGGGAGGAGGGGTAGTCACGGGTCGCTCAACTCATCCTTGATGTCTGCGTTCAGTCCTTGCAGAAATGCATCCATTTGTGCTGCCTCATTCCAAAAGGATATCTGCGGCCAGCAAATGAAAGTCAATTAATATAGGACGAGACAGGCTGATCACCCTGTTTGAGGGGGAACAGTAAGCCTCTTGCGGCTTCACGACTTGGAAGAACAGGGTTAAAAACTCGAATGAGTTTTCCTTGGAAAAAGTTTCATAGAAGTTACAAGATGGCAGACCTGTTATGCCATTCAGCAGTCCCCACTGCTTCGCCCTTCCTGCCAGCAGAGATATAAACAAAAGCCACCTTGGAGCGCTCATGGGGAAAGGATGCCGGGCTGAAGCTCAAAATGAATCTCAACACTGGGTTGGAAAGCTCGACACTGGTCTGGGTCTCCCCTGAACATCTCAGGGGGAGATAGGCGGGGTCCCTTAACCTCTGCTGTTGTCTATGTCCTTTGGGGGGGTTGGGTTTAAATTTGTGACGGTGGCGGCTTGGAGACAGGATTGCCGAAACGTAATGTGGAGATTATTCCTCCATGCCGGAAACCCAGCCAGGAAAAGGGTCTCATCAAAACGTGGATGCGCCACTGCTGTGCTGGCGATTGGGTCCATTTTTTGGACCAGGTTTTTCTATTACGAATTAGAAAAAAGGGGCGGACCTAAGATTCAGCCCGAAAACGGAAAGAAAAAATTTAAAAAATTTTTTTCCAGCCCCCACAGGAAAAACGTCAACTCTGGTTAAACTCCACACAGCTTCCAGGAATCACTGAAGAGGGAAAAAGGATTAGTGACTTGTAGTTTTCCCCAATCCTTGCAAAGGATCCCAAAAGTCACTAACCTGTTCTTGTCTTTGGGGTTTAAAACTTGAACCCAAGGGGGGGGGGGGAAACCTCAGTGGGGAAAGGCAGGGATCTCCACAGCGCAGGTGAGAGAGACAGGTGACTTTTGGCTGAATAAAAATCCAAGGGGCTAGGCTGATTCAATAATCCAGGGACAGAAACAGGGTCAATGATTAGAACAAAAGACGTCAGGCAAGGGGGAGGCAGAGGCATAGATCAATTGCAGGAAACAGGGTCAAAAACCAAAATCCAAACAGTCCGACAAGGGGCAGGCAGAGGCAAAAATCCAAGAGGCAAGGCAAGGTCAAAAAAACGATCAGTCAGGAAGGAACGCTGGATATCTACTCACACGATGGCTTTCAAAAATCTGGCACCGTCTGCTTGTCAGAGTCAGTATATATCAGGGAAGACACAGGGGCTTGGAATGCCACAGATTGCACTGCACTGCAGCAGTCACTAGGTGCATCTCATCTGCTGATAGCAGCCAGAGAGACAGGGTAGAGCAGACGTGCCAGAATCATAACAGAACAACATAAAGATAATCATCTAAATTCTATGATTATTGCATTTATATTTACAAAAGCTAAACACTAGATTAAATATAAAATTACAACCATTTTGAAAGGCTGTTTCATTAAGGTATGCTCTAAAAACTGCTTCATAAAACAAACATTTCAACAAAAGATTAAGCAGCAAAAACTTTAGTAATTAATATTATTCAGAAGGTGTTGTTCAAAGATCTATCGATCCATCCATCCATCCATCCATCCATCCATCCATCCATCCCCAAGGTATGGTCCATTACAGTTTCAGAAGGGAAACTCATCCCTCTGCTAGGTCTTACTCTCCAGCTCATTCTGAAAGATTCCCAGGTGTTCCCAGACTGGAAAGGACATATGCTCCCTCCAGCATTTTCTCAGTCTACCCTGGGGGTCTCCTCCCAGTTGAATGTGCTAAAGAAAACTCCAAAGGGAGGTAAATGGGGAGATTTGCTTTTTGGTTTCCATTTTTCTTCACCTCGACAGACTGGAGCAGTGCCAGCATTACTCCTCACACAGGCCCAATCCATCTATCTATTGCATGCTTCATCTTGTCATCACTTGTGAACAAGACACCTGGATACCTGAACTACACTGCTAGGTGCTCCAACCTAAGGCGGGAGTCCACATTTTTCCAGTTGAGGAAAATAGCCTTAGAGTTAGAGGAGCTTACTCTCATCCCAGCTGCTTCTTGGCTTGAAGATTCTATCAGAACCCAGTCATTTGCATACAGCAAAGATTTAACCCTGAAATTCCCAAATCAGCTACCCCCCTGTCCACAAATATGCATTGAGGACCTATCCATGAATAACATACAGAGGATCGGTAACAAGAGGCGGTGCTGGAAAATTCCAACTTGCACAGGGAACAAGCTGTGTGGACTCAGTTTTTTGGGCATACAAGGACTGCATAGTTTGTATCAATAGTTTCAACCCAGCAAAATCCAGAGCCTTCAGCTTCATATGCTGAATCTCATTCATCCCACACTGCTGCTGGGCAGCTTTGTAACTAACTCAGCAACCTCGGCCATGATGGTGGATTGACCTCCTCTGAATCCTTACACTCGCCCTCTTCCTCTAAAGACAATAGGCAATATTCAGAAGTTCATTGAGGTCAACTGAATGTCCCTTTTCAAAGTCTTTTTTCAAAGTTTTTGCCTCTGCAACAACAGAAGCGACAGTCCTTCTGTCTTGTTGGTACTCATTTGCTATTTCAGAATTACCCAAAGATAACCAACCATCATATTTTTAGGTTGACCGCTACCTTCAACGCCAGTGTCCTCTAGGTAGTTGTTGGGTTTCCACTGCAGCAAGCACCAATGATCTTAGGAAACTGTTGTTGCAATTGGGCATCTGCAGTTGAGTCCTGGAACATGGCCCATTCCAATTCCACATCCCCATTCCCTTTCAGAATATAAGAGCAACTGCACAGGAGGTGAGTTAAAGTTATATTAATATGTTCTTCTGAGAGATATTCTCAGTTCACCCTTACAACTCATTTGGGTTTACCAGGTCTGTCCGACAGCCTCCACTGCCACCTGATCCAACTCACCACCAAGTGGCGGTGACATCTCTGCCACTCTCATCAACTGAGTGTCCAAGATGTACCATTGCAGAGAGGGTAACATGATTCCAGATTTGATCACTGACCTTTGGACAACTTTGTGCTCGATCATGCTGTTTGTAGAGGAGGCCTTCTGAAGCTTCATTAGAATTAAGCACCACAAGCTGAAGCCCGCCCATTCAGAGCTCATTGTTTTGATCCCCACAAGGCCTGGCTTTGGGTGGATGCCCCTGTCTCTTTTGTCTGGTCAAGATTGCCTCTTTTTGTGGCTGGCCATCATGGAATCTTGATTAGTCTGGTAATTTCAATGAATAATGAAGACATCGAAACCAAATGGTATGTCGTAAAAATAAGATAAAAAAAAGATAACAGCCTAGAAATAGGATATGTAGCCAGGCTAAAATCCATGCAGCACTTTAACTTTTTATGATTGACCTCCGTAAGATTCAGCAGTAAAGACAATTCGGCAACACTTGCTTTAGTGTGTTCTTGTCTTTGCACTACATGATGAACCTCAGAGTGCAGCCTGGCAGGATTTAATCCTGCAGGTGTTAACCCTAGGAGTCCAAAACATGATAGCCTGGTTGAAGCCACACAACATCCTTGCACGATGATAACTGGATTACAGTTATGGAACAACATGAGAAAGCAGAGCAGCAGGGATGAGTGCTAGTCATACTCTGAGAGCATAATGTATTTTCTATTTACTCACCTCTAATACCCACCCTTGAAAATCATGACAGATGTTGCCATCTGTTTATGTTGCATAGTGTTTATTTTCAATCTACAGAGGAAAAAAAAAATTTCTGAATGTTAGCTTTTCTGAAAATGCCCTGGGACGAACAGAATCACTTAAATAATTCAACTCAACAGCTAGTTACAAGAAGAAAATACAGAGTATGTTTTTCCAGTAAGAAAGCTCTCATCCATATTTGTGTCCTTTGTTGGCAAAGTTACCAGTATCTACAGGAATTAAATTAAGTCACTCTCTGTCCAGAGCCTGACCTCACCATCTTTACATCAACCTGCTAGATCAGCTCATAAAAATTGTTTGTTAACATTTTCTACCTTTCACAAATAAGACATAGGCACTTCTAGAAAATATTAGAAACTGTAAACAAGCATGCAAGCATATTTTCATGTTTATAACCATAAAGTTTGTTCAAATTGCCTAAAAATGACCAGTTTTATACACATTTTTTTCATTTTGCAAAACAAAATATTTGAGGGTTTAACATAATCAGCCACAAGCTAATAGGTCAGCTATGTTAATGTGTTTTACATTGCTTTGGCAAATCATCATTATTAATACTCCCAATGCACATGCAAATGTTTAATTTGGGTTTTAAAAGATAGCCAAACTCTAACAATGCCAGGAAAATGAAAAAAGCCTTTGTGATGACTAGTGTACTGAAACAAGCATACATATCCCTGCTAGAGTCTCTATTTAGCTGAAATTAAAGTTCCTGGTGACTTTAAACAAAAATATAATTGGTCATATGCAAAATATTTACAATACGGTGCTGTGAAAAAGTGCTTTCCCCTTACAGATTTCTTCAGGGTTTGCATTTTTGTTTCTCTTACATTTGTCCAATCAAGACATTTTTCAGAGACCCTGAGTAAATCAACAAGCAGTTTTCAAATGATACATGCACTTATCAAAGGAAGCCATCCATACAGACCCGGCCTTATGTGAAAAAGTCTTTCCTGACTTGTTTATTCAAGAATTGTGAATAATAAAATATTTGTGAAAGCAGAATCAGGAAATCATTTAACTAGAACCTATTTAAGAAAATGCAGTTGGCTGAAAATTTCAAAAACAACACACTGTCCCCTGATCTTCAAGAACAGATGAGAAACAGTCTTTGATATCCATCAGTCTGGAAATGACTTCATGTAGCTTTGGAACTCCAATAAACCAGAGTGAGAGCTATCAACCATAAATGGAGAAATTATGGACCAATAGGGAAGCTTCCCAGGAATGGCTAACCTGCCAAAATTACTTCAAGAGTGCATCACTGTCCAGGAGGTGGAAATAGAACATTTAAAGCACTGGAGCCCTCGCTTGCCTTGAGTCAGTGACCATGATTCAACAATTCAACATTTGACAAAAGCAGAAGTTTTTTTTAAAGGAATGCAAACAACATTTTACCTACAGTCAAACATGGTAATGGTAGTGTGATGGTCTGGGGCTGCTTTGCTGTTTCAGGAATTGGATGACTTGACATTATTAATGGAACAATGAATTCTGCTCTTTACCAGAAAATTCTAAAGGAGAATGTCTGGACATCAGTTTGTGACCTAAAGCACAAGCATACTTGGGTTATGTAGCACCACAATGACCTTAAGCTACTCCGAATGGTTAAAAAAGATTTTGAAGTGGTCTAGTCATAGTCAATTCATAAATTTGAGTGAAATGCTGTGAAATAACGTTACACAAGCCCTTCATGCACAAAACCCTAAAAGTGTGCCTGAATTATAATAATTCTGTGAAGAAGAGTGAGCCGAAATACGCACACTGCAATATAGAGACTAACTGACAGCTATCACAAATGCTTGATGCAGTTGTTGCCCCCAATCAACTGCTTTTTCACATTGGGTCAGATTGGTTTGGATAGATTTTTTCCTTTAATAATTAAAATCATTGGAAAAAACATCTTTTATCCATCTGTTTTCTATACCTACTTGATCAATGGTTCACCCTGGAAAGGTCACCAGTTCATCACAGGGCAAAAGAGAAACACAGGTCAACTATGCATGCACACACTGAGACCCACAGGCCAAATAGCCTAATTAACAAACGTTTGGACTATGAGGAAGCTAGAGTACCCAGACAGAAACCATGCATGCACAGACAGAACATGCTAACTCCCCACAGAATGATGACTGGCCAGAATGTCAACCCAGGACCTTCCTCCTGCAAGTCAACAGTGCTAGCAACTGCACCACTCTGCAATGAAAAATCTGTTTACCTATGAAAACTGATGTTTGTGTTTGCTCATATTATCTCCGTCTAATATAAAACTGATGATCTGAAACTTTAAAGTGTGGGGAAAAGGCAGAAACATATTAATTCTGTAATGCAAGCAAGACTACCATCCAAGATTTAATACTCTGAAGCGGTGCAGGCCTTTGGGGGAAGCTGCTGGAACACATCTAGAACCCCCTCCTCCCTTGTGTGTATATGCTTCAGAGCCTTTATGCTGAATACTGTTCCTAAGTTTAACTTTGCATTTAAAACTTTGTGCTGGGAGTGAATCTTCTGATCAGGGCTCAGCCCTATCTACTACTCCCCTTTCACCTTTCATGCCTTTCAACAGGGCATGTTTGGCACACAGTAATAAAGACGCTCTGAGTTAGACAAACAGGCTAGATTTATTTTCTCGTGGTCTGTAACACATTCTGTGTCTTTTGAATGCTGGTTGTGAGATTCAACAGACGGTGTTTAAAGAGGATGACTACAAGTATGGGTAAGTGTGTTCAGGGATCATTAAGTTACATCTTGCTCTGACCAGTGTTTCCTGAATGCACACATTGTCAGAGAGGTGCCAAGTTTCTCGGCTGTAAGATAAACACTAAACTGTTTATGACTTTGCAGCATGTTGACTGTGTGATTCTGACAATCAGGTGCTAGAATTATGCTGAGGTTTTGCACTTCAGTGCAGTTTAAATGAACTTCAATTGACTTATCTTTGCTCCATAGTAGTTATTTATTGTTAACCGTATTTTTTTTTGCTTGTGTACTTTGCAAAATGCTAAAAACTCTGTAGTTTGTTGGTCTTTTCTTCTTCATGTTTTAACATACTGCTCATATCATTTGTTAAAAAACAATGGTTACATGGGACCAACAAGAACAAAAACTTTGAAACTTCAAATGTGAAAAATCCAGCAATATGTTTTGGTTTGATTGGTTGAACTCCCAGTGGAGTTATGATTTTAGTGATAACTTAATCAAGACCAAATCTACCCTCTCAAAATGAGCTTTTATGCACACCTGCCTTAGGGGGCATCACATAAGACATAGGACAAGTGAATGGAGTTCTTTGAGAGATTTCCTGTTTTTTTCTTCTTTATGCATACCTTTTAAATGGAATTCCTCATTCTGAAGGGTTTACCTGTATTATCGTCACAGCAAAAGACTTGAGCAGTATGTTAAAATACCTTACATTGATTTCAGGACTATTTGGCAATTAAAACCACACAGGAACGGTTTGTGAGAAGGACCATATCAGGTTTTGTTAATGACAATGTTCAGCAATTGTTTAAAAGCCATGTTGTTATAAAAACAGTGTGGTTTGATCTGTGCATTCAGTTACAAGGATTTTCCAAGCCCCTCCAAAACCGCTGCATTATCTGCTACTTCTGCAAAAAATAATCACCAGCTGTATAATGAAAATTTAGCTCCACTATGCATACACCTTCAATACAGCTTATACCATCCCCATCATTCCAGTCAACATCAAGGGAAAAAAGTTAGAAAAAACTTCTTCCGATTTGCAGTCAGCAGGGTAAGAGTTCTTAAGATTAGCTAAAATAGTTTAGACTGTATGCTGTACATATAAACTGGCAAATTATGTAACTCTGTTAGACGATAAAGGCAGAATATGGCATGCACTCATTTCAAGTGGCAAGTATGGACTGATATTAATCAAATGAAAATTTTCAAACAATGATACAAACAGAGTCAAATCTGTTAAATTTCGGAAGATGAACATTATCCTCGTCACCATTAGCTTCAGCTGCAGCATTCACTGTGGTATCAGTTATGGACTGTGGGGTTTCCAGAGTCCAACTGTTCACCTCTTGTGAAGTCAACAACCCAAAGACACCCAAAGCAGAAATAGTACGTCTTTAAATTTGTTTTTTAGTCTTTATTGTCTGTGTGCAGTTGTTAATGAAAACAAATGCACCCGTTGGTATTATCTTCAACATCAAAATATGTCCTCAGGTTAAAATAATTTTTGCTTGTTTGATTTGTTTTATAACCTGATGAAGGCGCTGGTCATTTAATCCCTTCAGAATATCATGATTTGGTATTTCTGGACCTGTCGAACCCAACACTGTCAGGTACAAAAGCCAAGAATCGTTTTGTATGGTGACAATAATCAAAACAATTAAAGACAATCAAAAACACAAAGACATGTGAATCCTGGTACGCAGGGGTTACTTAATACCTACTGGGACGGCTGATTATTTAAAGCCATTTTCTATATTCAACACATAATCATCTATCTAATTATTGTTTTATGCCTCAGATAAATATTATACACAAGCAGGTAATTTTGGTTTGATTAAGCAATCTTATCTTTCATTTTTCAAAAGAGTCGACTGGTCTATAAAGGAATCAGGACCACATTAAATTAACTTAGGGGGTAATATAAATTCTTCAGAAAATATTGTAAAACAAAACAGATTACACAAAATTTGAGTATTCTTATGATGAAAATTAATCAAAAACTCAACTTCCCAGAATAAAAGCTTATATTTAATGTTAATGTACTTGAGTACGATGTGTTTTGTTTACAGATACAAAAAGAAAGTAGGAAAAGACACAAAACCAAAACAGAGGTCAAAATTTTACATGAGTCTGAGATGTGTGGAAGGCAAATGTCAAGAAACCTTTTTAACCACCCTTAATACAGAATGTTTTACATAATTTTCTCATATTCTCATATTTTTAAAATCCATACAGGAGTTATAAAAGCAAATAAAACATTAATGTTAATACATTTGTTAGTTTCTCATTTATTAAGTAAATTTAGCATGTTTCTATATTTTAAATTCGACTGAATGTTTCCTAGGAAATTGTGATTGCTTTTTTCCCCACTCACTGCAACATTAATATTGAAAAGCATAATAGACAAAAACTATGATGGTGAGATTCAAACTAGGTTAAAATAGAGGTAAATGTGATGAATATGGTCACATTTATCCAACATTGTTTGTGCCTAGCCATGCCACATGTTCCAGTGTATGTGAAGGCCAGGGGAATGTCCTGGTATGTACCCACTAGAGAGCCAGTTCCTCACTAACCATCCAACTGCATCACAGTGGTTTGACTCTGTCAAGCTCATCCACAAACCTGGAAAAGCATGAAAACTCTCCTCTCTCCCTCTTCTCACCTCTCCCTCCTTCTCTTCACTAATCAGATACCAGGCTCAGTCACTTTGTTAGAAGACATGCCAACATACTCTCAGTGAGGACCACTGCAATCTCTGTGTCCTTCTGCCAAGCCTAAATCTTCCTGGATCTCCTGTTGCCTTGGTGCATCTCTACCCTGATGACCATGGCTTTTACATTCGCTAGCACACATACAAACCAGTGATCATTAATGTGTGGATTTTGCTTGTGTTTGCAGCATCAACACATCCTGAAAGATGAAAGAAAAGCCTAGTTTTTTCTGGTTAAAGAGCTTATCGGGCACCAAAGAATAATGTGCAGCAGTTTGAAATGTGAGAACCAATTACGGAGCAATCCTAACATCAGCTCATGCATTACCAAAAAAAAAAAAAACGTGACTATGTTTAACAGGTCTTGGTTTAAGGGCGGTCTTGCAGAAAATACCAAAATTAAATGTTTGATATGTCAAGATATTTTGTAAACAAGACAAGGAAAGCTATTTCTTAACTGTGTTTCCTCCTTTTTAACCAAAATGCTAAATTAACGCCATAAAATAGTTTTTTCCTAAACCTAGCAAACCAATTTTAGACTAAGCTATAGTTGTTTCTTTAGTCATTAAGTTTGAGGTAAACAGGAGACTCTAAAATACACACAAGTATTTGATGCTCCTACAGAAGGAATACCTTTAATTACTGTATAACATCTTGCAGAGATTAAAATAGGAATTATTAAGTTACTAGAACCCATTACTGAGCTATAAGGTGGCTTACAGACAGTGTTTTTTCCAGTTATTTTTCTCCAACACTTAATTAACTTATTTATTTGTTGTTTCTCTTATCTGTTTCACTCATTGTTCATTCACACAAAGACATCACAGGTGTAGATGTCACACTTTTTCTCATCAGATTTGGGCTCTAAAACTGCTTGGCGAGGATTACGAACAGGTGCAACAGTTCAGGTGACTTACATAGTTCAATTTCAGAGTGAATGTCATCTCAAGGCACTTTGCAAGACAAACGGGTTGACTTTATATGCCGTTATATAGAATGCAGTTTCTATTCAGATCAGTTCAGTTCATTTCATAAAATACACTCAAATTCTGGTGATTGTTTTATTAAAACTGGTAAAAGCAGTGTAAGGAAAAACACCAGATTGCATCTCGTTGACTTTGCACTGTAGCAACTTTGCACTGTGGCAACATACATGTTGCCACACTGCAAAATACATACGTCCTTCATACATACGCTTTCTTAAATCTTTAGATATCTTAAAAGATCTTTTTGAAAAGTACACACTGATTTTCGGTCAGAGATGATATTGAGATGTCAAGAACAGAAAGCTACTAAACGTTAGCAATCTAAAACTACAACCTTCCCTTTTCTTTCCCTTCAGTAAATATATGTAAAGTTTGTCAGGAACACCAACTCACAGTCATATACACGTATGTAACTCGGTAGAAGTCCTCCTCCTGCCCTAATTGCAACTGTTCAACTACCTGCGAAGTCTCACAGGGGAAATGACCAGAAGCAGAATTTTTTCAAAATATAAAGGGGAATCAATTTTTAAAAGGGTTAAAAATAAATTTTCATTTTTAATTCAAGTTTATAGTCTTGGGTTTTTTATGTTTCCCCGTTTGCATTGATTCTTTTTAAAAAAGAATAAAAAGGTTTAAAAATTTTCTTTAAAAACCCAAAAAGGGGTTCCTTTTCAACCCCCCATTTAACCGGGGTAATTTCCAACAACAATGGAGTAAAAGTGCTGTCTTGAAAAGGGTTCCATGAAAAACTGAACCTAAAACATCAGTTTTCACGTCCTTCAAATAAGAACTGGCTGCATAGTGGAGTCAAACATAAAACCATTGTTGCTTCATGGTGTGAATGTGTCTACATGCAAGTTTGTTATAATGATAAAAAAAATTGAAAAAAGGAATTCACCTTTTAAAAGAAATTTTCAAATAAATTTATTAGCCTTGGATGCCTTTCCCGTTTATGAAAGTATAACATTTTCCCTTAGAATGTTTTAATGGTTGCAGCTTACAGTTAGATTAATAGAGCAAGACAAAATAATTTGCTCTTAAAATATTTTCAATTGTTTCCCCCATAAATGGTGGAACCATATTGTCCAAAAGGGGTTTTTTTTTGGTTTTGGGCGGGCCCCAAAATGAGTATGATTGTTTTCCAAACCCTTAATTTCTAACACTGAAAACCACTTTAGGGCATTTTTTTCAATTTGAAACATGAAACAACCCCGGGAAAATTTTATAATAAAATAAAAGTCAATATCCCCCCTTTTCATATGAAAAAAAAATTGTGTACAATGAACTTATCTGTGTGTTTTGTCTTTGTGTGTGTGTGTGGGTTAGTGTGCAGGCGTGTGTGAAGGTATCATCATGGCTCGGTAGCAGTTAGCTAGCGGCTAAATGACTCTCCACACTTCATTAACGGTGATGAGGTGAGCCCGCTTCCCCCCTTTTTTCCTTTTTTAGCTACCGCTAAAGCCCGCGGTTTAATTCCCCAAACAAAAGGGCCGGGGCTTTGCAGAGCCCGGGTTTATTAGACCCCCGGGGTTTTTGGAAACATCCGAGAGGGATCCCTTTTCAATTCAAAATTTAACTGTAAACAAAACCAAAGGGGGGTTGGCCGGGGAAAAACAAAACGAGAGAGGGGAGAGAATTGGGGTTGTATGATGGAGGAAGGGTAACATTACCTTATGGTAAAAAAGGTTTTATAAAGCTGTTGGGGTTTTATTTTTGTGTGCAAAAAGGAATGTTTTTTTACTGGGGTGTTGCATGTTGGGGGGCATCAAAGAAAGTGGGGTTTTTGGGGAGGCAAGAAATGGGGTAGCCTAATTTTTAAAAATCAAATTTTTCAAAAAACCAATTTTAAAAAAGAAAAAAGTTTTTTTTAAAAATGCTCAAAATTTAGGGGAAAAACTTAAAAAAATAAACCCCCTTAAAACACTGCCCGGGTTGCCCAAGGGGAGACCAAAAACCCGGAAAACCCAAAAAACAAAAGAAAAACTTTCTATGAAGTTGGGGCCAAAAAAAAAACCAACCTGGGATGTTCCAAAAACAAGGGGGAAAAAAAACAAAAATTCCAAAACCCCCAAAAACTACTGAACCCAAAACTTTTGTACCCATGGTTACTCACCCCAAAAAAAAAAAAACAAAAAATTTTAAAAAAGGGATGGGGAAAACGATGGAAAATTTCCCCATTAAAAAAAAGGTTTTAACAACCCCTTTCAAAAAAAATAAAAAAAGCGCTTGGAAAAAAAGCCCACTAAAATTTTTTACACCTAGTAGAAATTCATTCCCCTTTTCCCCAAATGAGGAACCCTGGGGGAAAAACTCCAAAGCCCCCAAAAAAATTCAGTCTTCCTTAAAACCGCATTTAAATGTAAAATAAAAAAAAAAAAATTGGGGGGTGAATTGGGGGGTTGAGTGCTGGGGTTTAAAAAACCAACTTCCTATTTGGTGGGTAATGATTGGCAAAAACTACAATCCCCAATGTCTGGTTTTCTGTATGGGCCTTTATGTGGGTACAGAGATATTTTTTAAACCCTTAAAAGGTTTTAAACATGAAACCAAAAAATCTCCAAAAATATTCCCGCCAAAAAAAAAAAATTATTTCCAAAAAAGCTTTTTATTTTTAACAGGAAAAATTTTGGGTTAAAGGGGTTTATCCAAATATTTATATGTGTGTTTGTATATATTAGAGCCTGTATGTATGATCAATCTGTTTGAATTAGAGAAAATTCACAATCAGCTCAAACCTGTGCACCCATTTCTTATTTTTAAAACTTAGTGAAGTCATTTATTAAATGACTATTCCACACTGGAAATAGGACGATTCAAAACCATCATTAAAAGCCCAAAATTATTGACACTTGTGTTGATGATAAATGTATCTAAACTTCTGAGCAGTGCTGTAATTTGCAGCCCATTATTAATTGTGACATGTACATGATAATTAAAACACCATTAAAAGGGATAATGCTTTCTTAAAATTGAAGCTGATTCCCTTTCCTCCTTTCATGTTTAGAGTGTTACCAGTGGATGTGAAGAAAATAAAAAATGACAGTTATTTTCAAATTAGCTCATAAGTTGTGCTTTAATGTGAAAACATTGACAGCACTAAAGGAAATTATATTTCAGGTTTGAGTAGAAGCAGGCTGGATTCCTTAGACAAGCGTTTGTGACTAAATATATCACAGGCCTACAGTTTTACATCCCTACCTGGTCACCTACTGGTGCCTGCTGCTCAGACTGAAAGGGCCCTGCTTGAGCTATGTTGCTTTTGATTGTTCTATTTAAACTATTAACTAAAACATATTAAATTTCAGTCTGCAGTCCAACTTTTCTTTACTTTCCTTTATCATGCCACTCTAATGTACTTTCTTTCATCGTGGGAAGTGCTTTCAGTTGTCTTGTTGCTGAAATGTATTGTACAAATAAACTTGCCCTGTCTCTGCTCTCTGTTCATCATCCTGATCTCTGCCTCTGGATGCTGATCAAATTTAGCAGTCAGTGGATGTATGGGACTACCTTACTCTTGCTACGTACTGTTGCACTTTAGCCAAAAAGCTGTCTAAGCCATTTTGATGTAGTATTATCTTTTCTTTTAACTTTTCCCACTCACTTTTCCTCCTATAGTTACTGCTCGTTAATAATCCCAAATTTAAGGATTCACTCTTTATCTACTTTAACATACCATAAATGATCATTGTAGAGTGTTAAGGGTATAAATATTACTTTTAGGTTATTGAACCAGGTGTGCTGATGTCTTTAGATTGGACAGTCATACAAGGCTTCTCTAGAATGGACAGAATGCCCAATTCCAATCAATCAATCAATCAATCAATTAAGCTTTATTTATAGAGCACTTTACACACCCAAAGTGACCAAAGTGCTGTACAAGTCCATAAAAAACATAAACTAGAAACCAGAATCTGATCATCTGTTCCTTGTCCTAAAATGCACCTTGTCTAAAAAATTTTAAAAATACGATCATAACTTTTTGAGATATGCAAACAGACAGAGGGACAAACCTCTTTGGCAGAGTTTATAACACACAAGTACCTACAATAGAGCAAATAGACAAGTAGAAAAAAGAAAGAAAAGAACAGCTTAAAGGAAATATCTCTCTTTGTGACACAAAATAATTTGAAGCAGTTTTAAATGTCCTGGTTGATGCTTCTGAAATCAGATACTTTGTGCAGCAGGTGAAAGTATCTGTTTTTATGTCTTAGGAATTAAAAAAAAAGACTCATGTTGGGAAGTATCAATATACCTTTCTAAAACCACGGCTCTAACAAAAGAGAAAATATTTGTGCATTTGTTAACAAATGTTCAAAACCTTCAAAACACTAGATGAGTTCTCGACGACGGGTTCATAAGTTGCTAATTAGTAACAGAAATTAGTAGTCATTTTGTTTATTTTGGTATTTTTAGTCATTTCTGTGTTATAGGTTCTGTTAAGGTGAATAGTCATCATCCTGACAGTACCAAGAGTCTGGAGCTTACTTCGCTAAAGTGATAATAGGTATTAGAGAATGGTGAGCTGGGGGTCTATTTCACCAGTTAAAGTAAAGTGACAAATTACAGAACATATCATCTGGGGTGTTGTATGCACTGAGTCTTTGAAATGCTTTAAAGCATTTGGTGTTAATTCCTTTAAAAATGTTGCAATATGCTCTGGAACCTCTGGGGGCTGCCTGACTTTAAAAAGGTTTGAGACCTGGAGACACTTATCGGCACAATCTGCAGGAAGCTTTGAACACTTGAGGAACCTCCATCCACACACCGATAAGTTTTACCTGCTCTTTCATTCTATTAGGACCGCCCAGTTGCCCCAGCCTCTTGCTGCAGCCCATCTGTTATCACTCACCTGTTTTGCATTCACCAATCATCCTCCCCCAGTATGGCAGCGTGGAAGCAGTTTCTCTGCTGAATGGAGATTAAAGCATTTGCTGACAAGCTGTCAAGATTGATCTGAATGTATGACATCATTAACAACTGACAAATTACAGTGCAATAGCAACATATTGATCACTAGGGTTCTACTTGAGACACTTGATTAAATTCATTTAAGTTTAGATATATAGCCCCAAATGGCAAAAGATGGTATGTTACAGCGTTTTACAATCATGTCAAACTCATATGCAGTTCTACAGAATCCAGCTTGGTCCATATACAGTCTAATCAGATAGTCACATGTAGATCCAAGTACATTTCCATACTGTACATACTTCCTTATAAAAATGAAAAAAAATGAGAAGTAATTTCAGTGTTTGTGTGGAAGAGGCTTTTACTCTACATGTCCCTGTAGCTGCAGGAAATAACCAGATAGAAAAAAATCCCATACTCTGTTTTTCAGAGGCACTTTCTGTAGTTAACTTTCCAAACCCACAAAACAAGCTAAAGCTATACATATAAAACAGTTTGACAGCTTCCTTTTAAACGATCACTAAGGAAGCATTTTACCTGCTCTAACACAGAAAAGGGTCATTTTAGATGGAGGGGTTTCTCACGATTTTAAACAGTCTTTCTGAATCCTCTGTAATCTGGACTGATTTAATTCTTGTGTTTGTTTTTTGATTGGTTTGCTTGAGACTTTATCTACAGCCAAGCCCAAAATTATTCAAAAGCCTGGGAGATTTACATAAAAAATTATTTGTATTCAACTAAGTATTTTGTTTCTGTTATGAAGTGAGATGGGTATCTCTCAAACCGTAGTAAAACAATGTCATTTACCAACTTTTCAATGATCAATGGAAACAATCCTCATTAACAATATCAAATCCTTCTTATAGTTGCTGACCAGTTTGCATCCACTGGTATTTGAAGGTTATCTTGATGAGCTCCAAGTATTAGAGGTTGTAAGGCCTCCTTGCCATCACCGTAATTTCTAGCTCCTTTCACAGTTTCTTTATCAGAGTCAGATTAAGCCACTGTCTGGGCTGCTCCAAAAAAGTCAATATTATGTCTTGTTAGAGAAAACATGCCAGGGGTATGAATAATTTTGTGCTTAGCAGTGCTTGGTAACAGTTACCACATACTTCCACAGAAATCCCTGTAACAACCTCTGCTGCCCTAAAAATCGTATTCCTTTCATTTAAATTTAAAGCAAAAAAAGAAATAAAGTTAGTGGGTCATTTGGTAAATTTGCCCTGTAACAGTAAATATCAGATGAATAGATAGTTTCACCTGTAAAGCATTTTTAGAGAATGAGTCATTGCTGCTAAGACTTCCTATCATCTCAGCAGCAATTCACCTAAACTCAGATGAGTTCGTAATTGTAAATTTTACAGGAAACTGAAACTGATTCAGATATTATACTGTATTTAGCTGAGTGTTTTCCATTCAGTATGGATGATCAGTAGTCAACCAAGTCTAATCAAAAATAGACTCTCATTTATTGAAATGGTTTGGATATTTCATTTGGCATGTATTGCAATTGGATAAAAATTGAGAGAAATACTGTTTCACTCTAAACTTCAATCACTGGCAGGCCTGCTGTACCAGTGTGTGATCAACTTATACCTGTTTCAGAGTAACGTGATGTTCAAGTGAGGCTGTGTCTTTTCTTTTGCTCCTACCTCATCACAGATGCCTATAAAACAGATTAAGCCGCGTTGTTTCTGGCCTGTTCCTCGTTGTCTGCACTATATTTCTTAATGTCACTCAAATGATAAGTCTCCCTTTGAGCCATCTCTGATAATCTGACATCATTGCTCCACATAGATATCTCCAGTTGAGATTTCTTTATTCACCAGGCAGATATGTGGGTGTGATGTCCTTATCTTAATTTCCTCTTCATCTTTACAGATGATATGGTTTGTAGAGCATCAATCACAAATTTACAAACACGCTTTCTTATATGACTTGATCATTATTAGCTGTCTATCAAAAATATTTGGCATGCTTTTAAATAAACCTTAATTTAGTGGGTACATGTCTGATGTCATGTTGTCATTTAGCTTCTCAATATTTTAATTTTGACATGTCAGTAGTAAAAAAAACTGACCTGAGAGCTAGAAACCATCTGTCATTTACTGTCTGTTTACCATTAAGAGGCATTTGAAAAGTTATCAATCAAGCATTTATAAAGTATGAATGGCATGGATGGCAGATTAATAATAAGACAATCTCAGGATGTAGTGGTGGCTGTAGTCACATATTCATCCTGTTTAATGTTGTGTTTAATCTATGAATGGATATTGAGTTGGTCACTACAAAGTTAGATTTAGCTAAACATCTAAATGATTTTCTTTGATTTCTGCATGCTAAAATGTTCTTGTGTCTTCAGAGGAATATTTGTTTTATGTTTATATGTAGAACATGCCTCACTGTAAAGGAGAACTCACTTCACTTTGTGTTGCTAAGAGGAACACTGTGTCTGTTTAATGCACCAAACAGTAAAAAATATTTTTTGGGAAAAAGCAAATTGTCGTGCACCTCAACAAGACAATAAATGATTAAAGACTGTAGTGTTTTCAGGCCTTTTTGTGTAATTTAGCATTACACAAAAAGGCGTAATCAGTAAAGACATCACAAAGCATTATCAGGAAGAGTTAAAGTAAGCTGAGGGACTGTGGGCCTGACCCCCAACAATTTCTCTCCCGGACTGCTCAAACTGTGTGATTCTCTCCTTAATAATAAGATGCCAACAAAGTGTGTTGTTCAGCAAATATCTGACAGCTGTGTCTGTGTATCTTCCCGGCGCCTCCTGAGCAAACAACTGCTGGACTGACCAGACGGATGCTCTCCGTTGGTGGTCAGCACTTTGATATCTTCAAAGCCTTAATCTTCAACTTCCACCCTCTGTCCTACACCTGTCTGAGAGCAGCATGTCCATATTGAGGCAGGTGGGCTAAAAAGGGCTGTTAAGATATGAAAATTTATGTCCACACTTGCAATTTTTAAAGCTTTTTTTCTGCTTTTAAAAAAGTTGACTGTCCACACAAAAACTTGAAAGCTGTGCTTTGCATCATCTGGTGGAATGTGTCAGTCTCTGGCCGGTGTTGAGTTTCCACAGGTCTAACCTTCACTGTCTGACTCTCCAGGGCCACAAATGTAGAGTTCAGCTCAAATGTTTTAATGATGAACTCCTTAGAAGTAGTTTCTGCCTCCTTTTTCTCTAACACTATAAACAGCTGTTTAATCATCTGTTTTTACAGTAAAAGTCCATCAACTCTGTTATTTGTCTGTTGTCATGCATCTGAAAACTTTTTTTGGAGAAAGATTAAATTTTAATTAATTGTTTTGCTGAGTACATGTTTATTTTAAAGAACACTTTCAAAATATGGCAGCGTAAAAAACTGTTTATTTCTACTGATGTCATCATGAGTATTAACTTGTGAGTTTAAATGTCAAACAAACATCTTCGCTTGGTAGACATGTTTGCATTGATTTTTTCTTGGATAAATGAGGGGAACCTCTTGTGATGATTTCGCACCAACCTCTATATGCTTTTAGTAAATAAGTACAACTGTGGCTTGTAAAATAATATAATCAATAGTTAAACCGCACATAAATATTATATTTCTCATATTTTTATTTCTATTGTTAGATCTTTAGCTTGCCATGAATTGTAGTTGTTGCTGAATGTAACATTGATATATTTTTAAATAAATGTAAAATATGAAATCAAATAGCCAAAAAATTATGAAGTGCATTATTTTGACATCAGAATGTCAAACTTTATTTTTAAAATATTGAGCGTTACCTTTACAGAGAAACCAGGCTTTTGCATGGAGCTCCAGATGGTAACCATTTGGAGCGCAGTGAAAACCATTGCTTTCAGTAGAATAATCCTTTATTTGGCTCCGCTGTGTGGAAATGTCCAGCAAATCACCAAATTAAAAAATAGAGTCAATCTCTGTGTAACTATATCTGCCTTAAATTCCAGCTATTCTCTCTGGGCCTCAGAGGTTTGTGGGATATTAGTGAGCAAAATGCACCATGAAGACCAAGGAGCACAGCAGACAGATCAGGGAGAAGTTGTAGAAAAGTTAAAAGCAGAGTAAGATTATAAAACAATATCCCTAGCTTTGAACATGTGATGAAGCACTGCTCAAACCATCATCTGAAAATAAAAACACAATGGCACAACTGCAAACCTACCAAGACACGGTCATCCACCTAAACCCACAGGCCGAGCAAGGAGAGTATTAAAGAGGAACAGCATGGTAACTCTGGGAGAGCTACAGAAATCCACAACTCAGGTAGGAAAACCTGTTAACACAGCTTATGGTGCACTCCAGAAATCTGAACTTTAGAGTTGAAAGGCAAAAATAAAGCCATTGTACAAAGACTAAAATAAAGACAAATATGAGGTTAATGGTACAAAACTCAGAAGAGTTCAAAATAAAATTTTCTGGGCTGCAGGCAAGACAGTATGTGTGGTGGGAAACTGCACACCACCATGAACACACCATCCCTACAAGGAAAAAAGTTGGAGGCAGCATCATGCTGTGGGGATACTTCAGCAGCTTCAGGGATGCTGGTCAGGGATGACTTGAGACTGGAACAAAGATTCACGTTCCAACAGGATGAAAAAACTGAACATATCGCCAGAGCTACAATGGAATAATAATAATAAAAAAACATTAATGTGTTAGAATGGCCCAGTTAAAGACCAGACCTATATAAATTGAGAATCTGGCAAGACTTGGAAAAATAATTTTCCCAGACACTTTCAATCCACCCTTATGCCTTATGCACAGTGTCCATATGTGCTCTTGGCACCAGGGCCCCCTAGGCTGCAGTTCTATGATCGACTTTGTTGTCGTTTTGTGAGGTACACCACCAACACTGTTTACAGTGGGGAGGGTGTCCTGTTGACCTCAACTCAGGATGTTGTGGGTTGGTGGGCAGAGTACTTCGAAAACCTCCTCAATCCCACCGACACGTCTTCCACTGAGGAAGCGGAGCCTGGGGACCTTGGGGCGGGCTCTCCAATCTCTGGTGCTTAATCACCGAGGTGATTAAGAAGCTCCTCGGTGGTAAGGCCCCGGGGGTGGATGATTCGCCCAGAGTTCCTTAAGGCTCTGGATGTTGTAGGGTTGTGTTGGCTAACGCGATTCTGCAGCGTCGCGTGGACATCGGGGGCAATTCCACTGGATTGGCAGACCGGGGTGGTGGTCCCCCTATTCAAAAAGGAGGACCGAAGAGTGTGTTCCAACTACAGGGGAGTCACACTCTTAAGCCTCCCTGGTAAGATCTATTCGGTTGTTTTAGAGAGGAGGGTCCGTCTTATAGTTGAACCTCGGATTCAGGAAGAGCAGTGTGGTTTTCATCCTGGCCGTGGAACACTGGACCACCTCTACACCCTCAGTAGGGTCCTGCAGGGTGGATGGGAGTTCGCCCAACCAGTCTACATGTGCTTGGCGGACTTGGGGAAGTGGGACTTGTTTCCGGTGAGGGTTTGACTCCGCCAAGGTTTCGACTCCGCCAAGGTTGCCCTTTGTCACCAATTCTGTTCATAACTTTTATGGACAGAATTTCTAGGCGCAGCCAAGGTGTTGAGGGGATCCCTTTTGGTGGCCATAGGATTGCGTCTCTGCTTTTTGCGGATGATGTGGTCCTATTGGCTTAATCAGCTCGTGGTCTACAGCTCTCACTGGAGCAGTTCACAGCCGAGTGTGAAGTGGTCGGGATGAGAATCAGTGCCTCCAAGTCCGAGGCCATGGTCTTGAGCTGGAAAAGGGTAGAGTGCCTTCTCCGGGTCGGGGGGGAGGTCCCGCCTCAAGTGAAGGAGTTCAAGTATCTTGGGGTCTTGTTCACGAATGAGAGAAAAATGGAGCGGGAGATCAATAGACGGATTGGTGCTGCATCAGCAGTGATGCGACGCTGTACTGGTCTGTTGTGGTGAAGAAAGAGCTGAGTCAAAAAGCGAAGGTCTCGAGTTACCGGTCAGTCTATGTTCCTACCCTCATCTATGGTCATGAGCTTTGGGTTGTGACCGAAAGAACGAGATCACGGATATAAGTGGCCGAAATGAGTTTCCTCTGCAGGGTGTCTGGACTCTCTCTTAGAGATAGGATGAGAAGCTTGGTCATCCGGGAGGGACTCAGAGTAGAACCGCTGCTTCTCCATGTCGAGAGGAGCCAGTTGAAGTAGTTCTGGCATCTCGTTAGGATGCCTCCTGGACGCCTCCCTGGTGAGGTGTTCCGGGCACTTCCCACCGGGAGGAGGCCCAGAGGAAGACCCAATACACGCTGGAGGGACTCTGTTTCTCGCCTGGCCTGGGAACGCCTTGGGATTCCCCCGGATGAGCTGGCCCTAGTGGCTGGGGAGAGATTTTTAATTTGAAAATAAAATCTGGTCTTTATCTTAAACTTCTCTGTTATGGACTGCTAAATGTCTATCTATCATATAAAATCCAGTTAAAATACATTGTGACAGTGTTTGCACTGTCACAAAATGTCAACATTACTGTACGGAATAGTAAACTTTACGTGGAGAACTTCTTATTTCCATGAGGCTTAGGGCAGATTTTTGGTCAGTATCTAAATACAGGTAAATATCCTTCAGATGGAAAATTATAAGACAGGGAAGATTGATTCAAGCAAAAACACATGACTTAAAAAGCCAGTGTGAACTCATGCAGACTTTAAGTAATGCTGAGTGTTGCCTGGACCTGAAAACAGTCCCTCTAACTGCGTAACTATCTCTTCTCAAGAACGGTATATCAGTGGTAATGAATGGGCAGTTTTGTATGTGTGTGGTAATGTTTGTGTGTGGAGCATGATTGACGGCTGGCTGGCCATGTTTCCTTCAGCCAGGGCCTCCCTATTCACTGAATACCGTGTCAATGTGTCTGCTGCACACACACACACACACACACACACACACACACACACACACACAGACACACACACACAGCACATACTATGCTTTTGCAGACACAGAAACACAAAGGGAGAAAAGCCCACTGTGGCTCTTCCATCAGGCAGCACTGCAAAAAACACACAAAACAGATGCTGCAAATGTGTCCGCTCTCATGCATATGGAAGTATTAGCATGCATGTGTAATATGCATTTGTGTGAACATGGAAGAGTGCATAATCATGTGTGAATATTATGTGTATGTCTGTCACTGGACAGCCTTGATGTAAAACACATTAGAATTCTGTGATGGTTCAGGCCTTTCTAAAAGCTCACGTGGTGCTGGTGGGCTTTCTCTCCTTTTTTAAACATCCTATCACTTTATAATTAAAAATGCTGCGGCGCTCTGATATGAGCGGTGTGACTGTGATTTACATTGTATGGCTCAGATTGATGAGATAAAGCCAAAGAGGCTATTTGTGTTACTTCTAAGCCTTTTTACACTGAGAGCACTGATCTTCTCTCTGTCGGCTTCTCTGTCATCACCAGCCTAATTTTTTGTTTTCACATCTTCCTCTGCTAGTTTCACCACCAATTTGTATTTAACTCAGAGCTGCTGGCTGGTCTTTGCTTCCATGTTTCTGCACTGCATTCCCTTTGGTCGCCTATTATCAACTTTGATCCTGGATGCTTTAAATTAGATCTCATTCCTCCACAAAGCCGACAGTTTAGCTGACCGTCCCATAGTTTTGTGACTTTTTTCTGCTGTTTAAACTTATGTTGGTGTTTTACTATTGGGAAAAGAAGAGTTCTAAGAATATTTAATTCTGCTTTTTGCTTTTTGTGTTTGGATGATGTATGTTTTGAAGATATAGAGTAAATCAATAATATTAGAGGGGCATCTCTAAATGCAGTTAATTAAAAACCTGTCATAAAGCGAACCAAAGGAACTTCTTTGTCAGAAGAAATGATTTAATTCTACCAACTGTGAAAGACGATAAGGTTGTAACAAAAGATGGCTCCATGACCACAAATAATACTGACTTTATATAAATAAAATTTATGATTCTATAAAAGGGAAGTTTTCACTTGCTTTTTTAAATTTCGTCACCTATTGCACATTAGAATGTAACATTTATTAAGTTATTTAGCAAAAGTTAAGATAATTTTCTTGAAAAAGGTTAACTGACTTACTATTAATTTTGGACAAATATCTGCACACCTATGACAAATGTAAGACAGATGTGAGGCCTCTTTTTCTTCAATGTACTGATGTGTTATGATAAACGATGTCTTTAAGGCTCAGGGTCCCTCTGTGATCTATTTTAAAAATGGCATTCTTCACTCCTCTCTGTTCATCTTTTCCTTTCTCCATTATTTGGGCCTTTATACACCCCCCCCCCCCCCCCCCCCCCCCCCCTGCTATTCATCTCTCCTCATCCCTTCACCTGCTGCCCCTATCTTTTCCTGCTGCCCTCCAGCCTCCATCCCTGTGACAGACAGGGTGTCCTCACCTTGTAATGATCAGTGACATCCAATATGTTTGGCTTGGGATCATCCCCTGTGTGTGCATTGTACGTCTGTTAAATGCTTTATTGATTGGCCTTGAATTAATTACAAATTACATCAACCGAGGCCGGACTAAGATGGCTCAGACATCTATAAGGTGGCTGCAGGATCCATCCTGGAGAGCCGGGTATATTGAATGAACACACATATACAGGCGTGCATCTCGGCCTCAGCAGGTTACATTAGTCATATGCATTTCTCCCCATTAACATCCATGCATTTGTGACATTTCACAGCGCCTTATCAGTGCTTTGAGGATGTGCAATATATTCAGGGTGACTCTAGTGAGAGGGACGGAACTAGAAACAGGAGGTTTCTGCAAGAAACCCTGGAAATGTACCCTTAATTCTTAGGAGCACAACTTCATACATCCTATGCAAAATTATGGGACTGTTCTAAATACATAGCAGCCCTTTGGAGGCTAATGTATTCAGGATTTAAGCTCCATTGTAAAATCCATAACACATGCCTGCACCGGACCTGTCCCCCCTTAACCTCCAAAGCAAACCATAGCAACTGGTTTTTGCACACAAACATTTAAAAGTAAATAATAATTATTTTATTATTATTATTATTATGTTTGTAACTTGCAACAGCAAGCATCTCTTCTAGCCTGTCTCCTTTTCATCCCATGTCACTTTCTCTTTGACATTGCCGTTTACTTTGCAAAAAGAAAAAAGGAGCGAAAAAAATCTTTATCAAATCCCCATTCTGAGGCTTTCAATAAGGCAGGCCATTACCTCACTGGCGCTTTTGTTCGGCCTATACAAGAGAGAACAAAATGGTTATTCAGGAGGACGCTTTAGATTTTTATTGTGGGCTCGCTATTCACAAAGAGCACCGTTATTGTATTAAAAAGAACCATCTGTAGCAGAAACAATGGCTTCAAATTATCTGTGAATACCCAGTGAACAAAATATAAAGCTTTTTCCTGCTCATTATGTGGGCTAAGCTAGGGGGTGGAAGATAGGAGAGGCACAGACTTTGCTATAACTGACTTTTGTTGTTCTTGCTTGCATTCTTCTCCTTTTTAAATCGGCCCCCTTTTCACATTGTGTGTCGCCATAAACGGCTTTTCTTGTTGCAGGGCTTGCGGAGAGAAGACAAGCGGAGCTCCAGACAGAGAGCGGGGCTGCACCGCGGCACCGCACGCCGACCGAAGCAACCCCGGCGGTCGGATCCAAACCGCGCGAACTCCCGGGGCTACTGGGGGTGGCAATACTGGGATGGGATTCAGGATGAGAGCCGACGGACAGGAGCGCTGCCGCCGGACTCACTGCGGCCGCGTCGTCGGCTGAAGATATGGAGGAAGTTGAGCGAAATAGCATCTTGTTCAATTTCTGCCAATCAAGAGGAGAGGAAGACAACTCCCAAAGTGGCAGTAAGTTGCAGTGCGATGAAGAGGAGAAGCCCTGACCGTGTGGGTCTGTGTGTCCGTGTGTAAGTGTGTGTTTGAGTCGGTGTGTGTGTGTGTGTGTGTGTGTGTGTGTTAAACATGTAGTGTTGTGGAATGACACCGCATGGCTTTAGGAACTTGACTCAGAGATGTTTTTGGCCAGTTTGGTTTTTGAACGCACAGATAGTTCAGGAAACTAGAACATAACCCATCTGTGTAATATTTGAGATTTTTTGTCTCTTACGGCAATTTATTGCAAGAAATTTATATTCACCTTAAAGCCATTAATAACGTAAAAAAAACATATTTTGAGAAAACTGACCGCGTATGTGTGACTTTTTTTGGCAGTTAAGTGTATTTCATATAATTTTAGTTTAATCTTTTAAATTATATTTTAGCTTTACAGTAATTTTATGATCAAATTAAATTATTGATTTCTCGTCGAACTGTATTAATACAGATCTGTGTTTGAATAAAAATTAAATACATTTTGATCTTAGCGTATAGGTCTGAACATACATTCTCCTAAATATCACATGCTGATTTTATTTGAACTTTATGTGTTTTCCACACATTAAATATCAAGACGGACTGTGTCATGTTTTCATAAAGTAGGTTTTGTTCTTCGTCTATAGCCCGTGGCACGGCCCCTAGTGGCTGCAAATACAATTTTATTATAATTCTACCTATTATACCTTTATTATAATTCTACCCAAAAGTCAAATATCTTTGACTTTTGGATCATGGACAAATCCCATACTGTTTCATTTCTATTATTAATTCCCCTCTGTATTTTTGGCATGTGCATATTTATCCGGATTAAAGTGCATAACTTTTACAGCAACAAGTTAAAAAGTTATTATTTGTAACGGGAGAGTCATTCCCAACTTTTACATGAATTATGCTTCAGCTCCAGCAGGTTGCTGATCTTTTTGCGCGCATGGTTTGCAGAGATCCTATCACCTATTTGTGCAACGACAAAACAGTATTTTGGTATCGCAGCACGCCGCTTGTTGTATATTTGCAGGATCCATCCCAACCTGGTGTGGCGGGGGGTCTTTACAAGTGGTCCGAGGGAGCCGCCCCGCTAGTTTCCCCTGGTTTTTGTCAAGCAGCGGCTTTAATTCGGGATGATTGTGGATGCAGGGGCCATTCCCGCGGCTGGCTGGGGGCCTTGCTTTCAGAGAGCAGCAGGGCCCCGCTGTTCCTTTATTATCATAAGCAGATTAGAGGTAGCGGGGAACACACTCAGATGCAGATAGCAGCCGAGCGGCCCATTTCAACCCTGCATCATAATGGACAGAGCTGCATGTGTCGCCCCTCGCAGCCTATTAAGCACAAGATGAATTTTATGTAAGGTGGCCGGGGCCGGCATAATGAGAGCACAGGGGCTCTGCTCTTCCATTTATTACCCAATGACTAAAACAAAAATAATAAGTCTTGATCTCTTCGCTTTCAATTATGATTTAATCTGGAGGCTCGTATCTTAATTAAATTATTTCAGGTGTGTGTACTTGATCTATCTTTAATTATGGGGATTGACTGATTTGCAGATCCAGAAAAACGGCAGATATTGTGGGTATGGTTGTGGTAGATATAGACTTGTCTCGGGATAAATATATTTTTGCTATATATTTTGGCATTTTATTTGTAGTAAAGTGAACTTAAGGGCGTGGATTTTTCAGGACTTTTTCAGTTGTTTGTAGTTTCAACATCCTCCACTAGGCGGCGCTTGTGTCACGCAGCACAACGTGTGTCTGAAATGGAACTTGAGGATAAAACACGCATCCAGCTTCTACAAACTTTTACTCTGACTCCACATGAGTGAGCTGCTTCAACTTTACAGTGGTGTACTTTGATTTCATAGTCAGTTCACTCTGTTCTGATTGATCCAGAATTGTAATTGAAGCAGGTGCAGGCATTTTTTTTATTTCCTCCAATTGACACTCTTGTTGGAGCCAGGACGAATTAGATGCGTCCCTTTTGGTACAAACACGCTTTATCTTTAAATATTCTTCATATTTTATTTCTCCTCCTCTACGTGTCCCCCTCCGGGTAACCCCTCTGTAAGGCCCCCTGACAGCAGTAGCTCTAGTGGAAGTGGAAGTGGAGTGGAGTTGGGTCTTTGTCCGGACAGATGTAGCGACAACATCCCAAACAAAAAAAGCGTTTATTTGTGCTGAGATGAGCCCGTCTGCCTTCTGTGTGTTGGCATTCAACTTGGCTAAACAAAGGGAGCAGGGGGGAAACATCTTGGATTACCTTTCCTCTTTTCACCGCTAAAAACCAGCCGTGACTTCACCCCCCTTCACGGACCCACCTCCATTCACGCACACATCCACACACACAGCGTGGCCATTCAGCGCTCTGAGTTAACTAACAAAGTTTAAGTGTTGTTGTGTTATGGGGCCTGGAAATGGGGAGGAATTAGGAACTTTAAAAAAATGGAACAACAGGAGTGACACGAGTCGCCAAGAACAGATCATATGAGATATAACCTCCTAACAAATTCTTCATTACATCCACAACCTTTGTTATATTCTTGTCCACATTTCATAACAGATCTAGCCTCTAACAGAATTACATGTTCTGTTAGAATTGAGCTTTATAATTTAAATACAGTTAAATCTTTAAATATGTTATATTTGTTTTACCTTTTTAACCCCAAATCGATGTGAGATTTAAGACAACATCGTTAAATTTGAGCTTTTGTATTGTTTTATATAAAGAAGTAAAATCCTGGTAAAGTAACGCTTTACATCTATAATCACAGAAAAAAACACTCTTAAATGTGTAAAATAGTAAACATGTACTTTATATTGGCTCATATGGGCAGCCTGAGAGTGAGTGCTTGCCTGTTCACTTCGGGGGGCACAGACCCCGCCCATTTATGCTAATTACGGCCGCTCATTGGCGCGTCGTAGGGAACGCGTCCTCTGATTGGCCAGGTCGAGGCCATTTATTCCCTGACAGCCCCGTCACATGAATGGTTGTGTATTAACTTGTTCAAAAACTATCTGGAGTTGTCAAGGCTCAGGCGGACAGAGCAGCGAAAAAGTGCAGTTTGTTGATGATTTTTCCAAGAAGCAGGAGAAGTTTTGTGGACAAAACATAGCAGGGACCTTGTGGGAAGAGCCTCTCTGTCACACACACTCACACGCTGACTCTGTGACACACACTCGGTGGGGAAAGGGAGAAAGAAGGGAGAGTGTGTGGAGACGCGACTTGATGCTTGTTTTTGTCCAGAGAAAAGTTGCTGAGAAGACCGACAGGTAACTTTTTCCACACCAGTCCTTCTCTGTCTTCTTCCGGCTGGTGGAGTTTGTCCTTTTTTTCCTCGGCTCGGAAGCTCCAACTGAAAGCTGTTCCTCATGTATAACATGATGGAGACTGAACTGAAGCCCCCCGCTCCCCAGACCAACACGGGGGGCACGGGCAACACCAACACCCCGGGGAACGGCCCGAACCAGAAAAACAGCCCGGAGCGGGTCAAGAGACCCATGAACGCGTTCATGGTGTGGTCCCGGGGCCAGAGGAGGAAGATGGCGCAAGAAAACCCAAAAATGCACAACTCCGAAATAAGCAAGAGGCTGGGCGCTGAGTGGAAACTTCTGTCGGAGAGCGAGAAGAGACCGTTCATCGACGAAGCCAAGCGGCTGAGGGCCCTACACATGAAGGAGCATCCGGATTACAAATACCGGCCCCGGCGGAAAACCAAGACCCTCATGAAGAAGGACAAGTACACCTTGCCCGGCGGGCTGCTGGCCCCTGGAGGAAACGGGATGGGGACTGGGGTCGGCGTGGGAGTGGGGGGCGGACTGGGCGGCGGAGTGAACCAGCGGATGGACAGCTATGCGGCGCACATGAACGGCTGGACCAACGGGGGTTACGGGATGATGCAGGACCAGCTGAGCTACCAGCACCCGGGTCTGAACGCGCACAACCCGAGCCAGATGCAGTCCATGCACCGCTACGACATGAGCGCCCTGCAGTACAACTCCATGACGAGCTCCCAGAGCTACATGAATGGCTCCCCGACATACTCCATGTCCTACTCCCAGCAAACCACGCCGGGGCTGACCGCGCTGGGCTCCATGGGGCCCTCCTCGGTGGTAAAGTCTGAGTCCAGCAGCTCCAGCCCGCCCGTCGTCACCTCGTCGTCCCACCGGGCCGCCCCGGGCTGCCAAAGCGGCGATCTGAGAGACATGATCAGCATGTACCTGCCTGGGGCCGATGTAAGCGATCAGACCGCCCAGACCAGGCTACACATGTCCGGGCACTACCAGAGCACCGTGCCCGGGACGACGATCAACGGCACGCTGCCGTTAACACACATGTAAGAGACTCAAACAGAGTAAGAAAAGAAAAAAAATAACTTTTATAAGAGAAACTCTGGACTACTTAACGTTGGACTATTTTTGTACAGAAAAATTTTGGGGTGGGAAAAGTTGTATAGAAGTCCCCAAGAAAAAGGAAACCACTTTCATTTTTCTCTTTCATTTAATAAGGAAGCGCTAGAGGAACGTTATAGGAGATCCCCCTCTTCACTGGTGGGTGAAGTTTGGAAATCTAGAAAGTGGGAGTCGCAATCAAATGTTTTATTATTGCAATCACCTTTTGTACAGTATTTATCAAAGAAACATTACAATCAGATGAAATTGTTAAACTGCAAGAGGTTGCATTTTTCTTTTCCCTTTTATATAAAGCGACGCCAGTTCTGCAGAAAATATTAAAGGTGAAAATGGCAGAACTGGGATTATATGCTCCGTAATTACTGCAAACATTGGAAAGAAAAGGGACATAAGAAGCAGGTAATACAGTTTTTTTTTCTTTTAAGGTCAATATTACTAAACATGTTTTAATTTTCTTTTACAAAAACATGACACTTCTTTTACTGTCATACAATATAGGTTGTTAATTTATATTTCCGTCTCCCACTTTTCATCTGTTAGAGATATGACGCTTGTGCTCTTTATTTTCTAATTGATTTGTACAATTTCTGTATATTTACTGTGACATTTTAAGTTTTTATTTCAAAATCCATTCTCGTAGTTGTATTTTAAAAAAAATTGTGGCCTGTTCGCAGAAGCCATCCACTCCATGTATATATTACCGGAACTAATACCATCCTTATAACAGTTACAATTTCAGCTGAGTATATATATTTTTTTTCAATATGCAGTTTGAAAATGAATAAATTTTGGAAATTTGGATACTTGAAATTGTATGAGTTTTGATTTTGTTTCTCTCACTCATTTTGTGTTGTGGGCTGTCATCACGTGTTGAGTTATCATCTGTCTCTGAAGCCTTTTATTTGTAATGATTCATTGTTATTTACAGCAAATGGAGGATGCTTTTTTTTTTGCAACTTTATAAAATTAAATATTTGCACTCTTTCCTAGCAGGATGTCAGCTTTTGAGGGCTCCAAGCACAATTACCTAACTGTGTCAGCTTGTCCATCGTGGTATTATTTTCTAGTGCGGATGGCCTCATACGGTCTGATTCCTTACAAAAGCAGGGAAGATGTTTTCCTCCCAACATCCGCAGGTATAGACTGTTATTTCGTCTCTTTTATAACAGATACCTCAGAGTTTTTTTGTTTAATCCAAATCTAAATTTTTTACCTATTTTTGGTCAGTTAAACGTCAGATTTTTTAGGCAGTGTTTTTTTATATTTGTGCAATCTACTAATATAGTGTATTTTCCAACTACATATGCAGCAACATTTGTTTCTGTTCAAAACTCAATCATCTGAGTTTATACCGTAGGCCTCGTTTCATGCAGGCTGCATTTCCTCCTTATTTATGCTTTAAATCCCAGAGTTGTCCTAACAGGATCACATTTTAAATTAGCGGTAAATTGAAGGGGAGCCCTTTTGAAAGGAGCCAACCGGAAAAGCGCTTTTTTTGTAAGCGTTGTAATAGCTCCACGCAGATTCTCGAGTGTGGCCATTTTAATTTAATGTTTAACTAGTCCTGCTGTTTCGTTAACCCCGCTCTTTATGGTGACTGTCACAGAGCATCAACACCATCATCTGTCTAAGGTGGAAAAAAATCTCCCTTTGCATCAAGCCGACTGATTCTTCCCCGTTTCATACTAATAATAATAATAATAATATTAATCCTTATGATGAGCAAACAGCTCGCCCTAAATTTAACTAACGGTTTTAAATCTGGGGGGATTGTGTCAGCCTGTGTGTGTGTGTGTGTGTGTGTGTCTGTGTGCAGTGAGGTAGATTAGGGCCGTTGTGTCTTTGCAGGCTTGGTCCCGGGGGAGCGGCAGATGAATATTTCAAGAGGGCCACTCGGTGTTTATCCATCTCCTTCTCTGTCTCTCAGGCGGACTTTCAAGAGGTCAGGAGATCGTTGGTTGCCCCATTAATTATTGATCTGAACAGCTGAATTGCTTGTAATAGCCGAGAAGGCCGCTGATAAACAATTTGTTTCTAAAAGGTCGCAGTGGACGCGTTAAATTCCCTCGTTTTTTTGTTGCATTTAATTTCCATGAACGCCGGGCCCCTGCAGGCCCGGAGGCCCCGCAAAATTAATATATTTTCCCCTGTCTATCCTCTCTGTGCCTTTGATGTGATGAAAAAATCTTTTTGAACGCACAGAGCTCTTGATGTATTTGATGATCGCCTTGTATTTTCCAAAGCTGATACAACGTGCTAGTGACGCCTAGTGTGCTTTAAAAACTAGAAACTAACCAAGAGCCAAAGTGTTTAATGCTTCATTACTGCTAGGGAAAGAAACATATTTCCTTTGCGCTTTTCAAGTAATTCGAGCTTATGCGTCATTTTAGCACTTTGTTTTCTTTTCAAATTCAATATATTTTATAAAAAATTAAAATAATAAGTAAAAGAGGCAAAAATAAATAAAAAAAAAACATTACCTCATATTTCCTTGTTATGAAAATAATACTAAAAAAAAACGGTTCAGTCTAAGAGGCGCCCTTGTTCAAGCGTTAAACGAAGGTTCCTCACAGCCTGCGCAAACATAGGTGACGCACTGAATCAAGGGTCTAATATGTTACACAGTGGAGTCAGCTGGAGCGATTTCAGTAGATCGCAGAGAATTTAAATAAAATGTGCCTAAAGAGTCAAATTTGTCAAACAGGTCGTCAGTGTCGAAGTAAAAGAAAACTGTTAGAAGCAGACAAATTTAGTTTCACGAGTGGTACTGCTGCGGGGAGTCAACTCCATCCATCCATCCATCTGTTTCTCGCGTGCAGTCTGGCCACCACAGCTCGGGGATATTTGGTCTGCAACAGGTGGTAAGCGCTCGCGTGTGATTGCCACAACATCGACATGATTAGTAACAGAGGTGTTTATGTTTTTTTTATTATAAAATTTTGGTGCAAGTGGCAGCCTTGAAAGAATTTCTGGACTTGATAAAAAGAAAATAAAAAAAATATTTCATTTCGATACTTTGTTCAGGTCTTCAGTTAAAAACTTCAGAGGCTGAAGAGATGACTGGTAGACGTGTAAAAATAAAAAACACAATCAGTCCACACCAGAACACAGACGTGTGTTTATGGGCCACTGGCTATTATCCAAATCCGTTATTGTCTCTGTTTGTTGTTAGGATTAAATGATTTTTTTTTAAAATTAGGTCAAATGACCCGGTTGCACACGCGCGCGTGCACACACGCAAACAATACGACCTCCTCGGCTCCTAATCCCACGAGAGCCACTTTCCTTTTTCACCACGGCGCGGGTGATGAGGAGGAGGAGGAGGAAGAGGAGGGGGACATGACCTCAGCTCCCTGGGTCTTCAGTCATTAATATTGTTTCACACAAACTTAGGTTTCGTTTAGAGCTTCGGATCAGATAAAAACGGGATTCAACCTGTTTTAAAATAACTGGTAAAGGTTTACGATTCTAATATTTAGATTAAATTGTATTAAATTGTTTTTGATCATAAAGTTGAGTGTAAAAAAAGCTGTGCCTTCTTTAACGACGGTTGTAAATCAAACTCTGTAAATTGAACCTTAAAGCTACAGCCACGCATAAGTTGCTTTTCTTGCGTTCACAATTCCACAACACTGTGTTTTTTGTTTCCATGGCCCGCTCGACACCTCTGTGGCCATCCCAGAGCAGAGCAGAGAAGTTGAATAGTAAAATAGTCAGAGCAGAGTTGTCCTGTGTTTCAGCTGCGTGTGTTGGTGTGTGAGAGTGTGTTCGGAGCAGAAAGGGACTGAATGGCAGCCAGTAGCCTGCTGATCTAGCGCAGGTGCAGGGAAGGGAAGCGGGTGGTGTGTGTATGAAAGATAGAGAGAGAGGGTGTGTGTGTCTTCTACAGTAACATCCCACACACACACACACACACACACACACTCAGACACGCACGCACTTTTTTCCTTTGAAAAGGACCACACACTGACACGGACCATCATGCCAGCAGCCTCGCGCAGCTCACGGCTCGGCCCGCACTCTCAGAGGGCTCGAGGCCTCTGCGACCCCCGCCATCCCCCCTTACCCCCGCGGCCCTCCTCCCACCTCCTCCCACTCCTCCTCCATCACCCTCTCCCCTTGCCACCTCCTTCAAGTCACCAGCGACCCAAGCTCGGTTTATCATTTCTGTTCATTGAGGCTGACAGCTTTATAGAGCGCCATCATTACAGGAATGCGCAGTTCGCAGCGGATCACAACTCGAGAAAACAAAACGAGAACTGTTGGTCCAGTTTTACTCTAAGTGCAACTCCTAGTTTTCTTTTAAGCATAGATTCTTTAGAATAATAGAGAATAAAGGTCCTAAAATGAAAAGTGCGTTACAAACTTATAGTGATAGTTGGATTGAGCACAGCCTTCCCTGCACCTGCCTGCCGTCAGGTTCGGCTCTAAATCTGTGTCGCCTCTGATACTTTTAGGATTGCACAGATGGACACTTTCCGTCCTTACAGAAGAGTTCATAAAATATCTATTTTCTGGTGCGCATCTAGCAGTTTATGGAAATAAAAATAGCCTACATTGGAAGTTGCAAAGGCCTCCTAAAACTTACTTTTATTTTGACAGTTTTCTTGTTTTCAATGTGAAAACCTGACAAAACAATAATGTATGGTCTGTTTGGTTTGATCAAAATAAGAAGACTCCATGAACCATCACATTAAACCCGTTGCCTCCTATTCCTGGTAAAACGGAACACTTTTAGGAAAATCAGTAACTAGCTGAATTAAAACTCGTTGACTCTAAAGCATATACGTTAAAAAATAAACTTTTTTTGTTTTCCTATTTTTTTTAAATGTATATCCAGTCTGGGAGCTTTCCTGCTTAATATATATTATTTATTTATCAGGGCACTTCCAGTCTCCAGATTTCTGCATGCAGATTAATTTCCGCCATTGTCAGAGATGTAAAACCCGAGTGTCAATGTGCGCATTGTCTTATAACAAATTCGAGTTAATACAGCCATAATGATAGTATAACGGCGCGCTAATTGGCCTTTTTTCCTTCACAACAATGCAACCAGATCAGCATCTCTTTATTATTTAATAACGTCAAAACGCTTGGCTGACTGTGCTGGCTGCTGAGCCATGTTAGCTGCAGCAGGGAGGGGGACAATGCAGCTCCAAGTGTGGAATCATTCTGTTTATTTGTTAGAAATAATAATAATTATAATAATAATAATAATGGTTAATAATGATAATAATCATTTCTGCTTGATGCATCAGGTGTAACTTGGTCGCAGCCGCAGCCATAAGTGAAAGTGCACTGAATGATCGGATGGCCTTTGCTCTCCAAAAGAGTGATGGCCACAGTTTGGTGCATAATTTGCAAGTTTAATGTTTGTCTATCTCCAATATCTTTATGATGCATAGTTTCGTGCAATAATCTCAGAAAACAAAAGTTGAAAGGGGCCCTAAGCAAAATTTATTTGGAACCCAAATTTTTGTTTACATTATTTATTAAATAAATAAATAGCTGTTTAAAAAAGCAGAGGGACATTTTTTTTCTCTGATTTACCTTATATGAGGCAATTTCTCTGTATTTACTGATTAGTTTGCTTCACTGTGTTAGAAATGTGGCTAAAGCACATACTCAAGTTACAGAAAAAAATACTTAAACTAGCAACAACTATGACAATTTCTCATATTCAACTCTGAATACTTTGCTCTACATGATTACAGTACATACATTTTGAAGAATTTCAAACTTAAATTTGCGATTCACAATCCTTATAAGCAAATATGTATTCTTTATTGTAAAATGTTTGTTTTATGTAATTTTGATTGAGGGACATACTGTTTGAAAAAAAAGATGTACAAATAAAACAAAGTTAAGGTTTAAGAACTGTATTTTGGTTGAGTGGTCAAATGCTCTCGAGGGCTCCTGGTTGGCAAGAAGGCTCTCAGCAGCAACTTAGTTTTCTTATGTTTTGGGCCTGCTCTACTGGGCAGGCCCTCAGGGATGACTCAGGCAACTCTAGGAGCCTCTGAGGCGAGGGACACAGGAGGAAAAGGAAAGGACAGCCTGGATGTGTGGCCCAGACGCAGAAGGAAGTGACCATAGCCGAAGTGAATAGCTTCTCTTCACATAAACACACCCTGCTCACAGATTTCGATCCAGTTGGCTTAGGCGTCTCGGCTCATCCGGCTATAGCTTAGATATTTTTCTGCACACTTGTTGAATCAGAGGTTCCTCTTCCTCTGAAATAAATTCTCAGATACAAAGAAAAATCACAGGCTACAGATATATCAGTTATATTGTTTGTTGTAACCATCAAAACCATAAATGAAGGACAGAATGCCTGCTGTGTTTTTTCTTAATGGTGGAATAAATCTGCATTATAAAGGAAGTTAAGGTGATTTTCATTCTGTTGCCACCAAAGAAATGAAATTCTTTTCTGCATCTACAGAACTAACATGGATTCCATCAACAGGAATTAGAAAGCAAGCTGCTATAATTTTATTTTCACATGTAAGCACTTTCACTCTTTGTTGGCATTGCTGAGCTAGAGCTGCTTCTTCTGCGTTCAGGGACTCTTTGATATAGAAGGCTGTTGAGCTGATGGGACTGAATCATCATTAACAAGCCAACAGACACAGGAACCCCCCTCTCATCCCCCTCCTCCTTTCTCTGGTCTCATTTCCCAGCATAGACACTAACCTCTTTCACTCTGTCATCAGCCTGACTCTCTCCCTCCACCGACTCCAGCATAAAACAGCACAGTGCATTGTTCCCAGCCTCCCTCCCTCTGCCTGGCCCCCCGACCCAACTGTTGACCAACAACTCCATTCGCACATTAAAACGGGGGAGGAGGGACGGCGGTGCTTGTCCTATTTTAGAATATGACACACTCAGAGATGCATGCATGCTGAGAAAAAGTGGGTGTAAAGGGATGAAAAGGTGTGGCTCTATTAGACTGAAGGATAAATATGTTGGGAGGTAGAAGGTGGTTAAACAGCAAATGAAAATGACATAAAACAAGCAGCAACCACTGAAATTCCCATAAATAACTTCTTTATTACTATAAATAACAAAATGTTATTTATGAGTAGTCAATATTCATTTACATTAGGTTGTGCATATATAGGCCTAAAACACACACAAAAAGAAAAAGAATTTGGGATAGGGATAGCCATTAAAAAAGGTTTTTATCAAAGAGATATAAAAATTAAAAATTGAATCAACACTATTAGTTTGTAAATGCAATATGCCAAAATGACTACCCTCTCTTAGTGACACAAACTACCTAAACATTTTAATTAAAGTTTACTTGAACACACTGGTTCAGTCAACCATTGCCTTCATCTGTCATGTATGGTGTTCAGCACCGAACAGTAAGGTTGCCATGTTTAAAGGGGATTTTTAAATAAAAAATTCAGAACTGTCTTTCTGAAGTTAACAACAATGACCCTGGCTGCCAGCAGCAGCTTTTTCCAGATCTTCTTCAGGTTACTGATATAAATAAGATAGCTTTTTCTCTTGTAGGTTACCGTTTAGTTTCTAAATCTGATTTCCATTGATTGACAAAGTCAGTCACTAATTGACAATACCAGAGAAAGTCGTGAGGAAGTCAGTGCTGATGAACTGCACATCTTAGCTGTGGCTGTGAGAGAAAAGTTTACATCCTACCTGCTAAAGTATTAATTACTCATAGCAGGAATGTATTATGTTCTTATTACAGATTGCTAATTCTTTCCTTCTTTCTTCACAAGTGGAAAACCCAGATGAGAAAAATGATCTAGTAAGTAGCTATTTAATTAATTTAGGTCAGTAAATACATTTCAGACTATATTTCATTGACTTATTAAATCATTTAAGTTTTAGTTGATCACAAATATCAATTAAAATATCCTAAAATCAAATATATACAACTTGATGCATCAATTTTATTGGATAAATTGTTAAAATCTGTTTTATCTGTATAGGCACTGGTGTCTCACATGTGGTGCATTTGTTGCTTTTCAAAATAAAAGCCTTAGAATCAGCATGAAGAATAAAGCCTGAGGAACAGTCTTGTCTGTGTACTTTTTTGCACCGCTCATATCAGTCGATACATTAATTTAAAAGAAAACTGTGGAGGAAGATCACAGTGTAACTGATAAAGATCTTAGCCTCTATAAACCACTAACACAGTGCTTTTATACAGCAAAAAACCTTAACTCAAAATTAGAATTGAACTACAGCATATATAATGTGGTTCAAAGGAAACATAATGGAAAAACACCATGTCTTAAATAGCATAAAACCCTTTGTGAGTCTCCTAAATCCCAAGCGGGAGTCCCAAACTGCTCTTTTTTAGCATAAGACATTTACTTGGGCAGATAACTGTGTTACTACACTGTAAAACCGCATGCATAATTTCAACTTAATCCATTTGAGGAAAGTCATTGCCTTGAGTTATTTTAGTTTATATAATCAAACTTTTAAGTGATCAATAAACTTTTAAACAGAATAAAAATGATGGGCATAGTTTTATTTAAAAAAATATTTATGTGAATTAAGTTAGGAGACCTTATCTTGATTCATTTAGTTTATACTAATTAAATACATTTTTGTTTTCTGAAAAACTGCCAGTTTACTAACTTTACATTTTACTTTACTTACAGTTTCCATCTATAGAAACAATCCCAACTTTTAGGTTGAGTCAACTTAAAGCTTAGTTTTACCCGCTCAGTTCATTTTAGGAAACCAGTTGCCATTATGAGCAAAAATGCAATTTTGTTTCATACATTTAAAACAGCACATTGTTTAGTTTTAAAACATGTCAGCGATTTCTTGCAGTCACGTCAATAATATATATGTAATGCGTTACATGACTTTCTTTTTCAAAATTAAGCTGATTAAAATGTGGCCTGATATCAAACCATAATGGATGAATGTTTAGTGTCCATTGTTGTCACCTGAAGCATGCAAAACTACTTGAGTAAAATCTGATTTTTATCAGGTAAAGCCAGAGTTAAACATGTGTAACAGCACCTCAACCTTTGCTTTGTGTTTTACAATTAACATCTAGAAACTTAATTTGACCTTAAAAGTCTCAATAATGAGCTGTTGTTGTATGTTACTTCCTGTGCAAAACTTCATCATTCAGCACTGCTGAGTGAAGCAGGTGTTACTTAAGCACGTTGATACTCGACTCGTGTCGTCTGAGCGTGTGTGTTTTATTTCAAGCAGACCTATAGAACAAGGTGTTAATGTTTTTTTAAGGGCAGGCCTGAATTACAGCATATCACAGAGTTCAGCTGACATTAGGATGACAGCTTCACACACACACAGAGAGACTACTGCAGTGATCTTGCAGAACAGTGTGTGTTCTTTCTTCTGTTCCTATTTTGTCTTGTCTTCACAAACAGCTTCAAAAAAGCATCTTCGAACTCTTAGTTACCCGATGTCTGAGTGTAATTGGCCCCCTGATTGGAATCATTAGTAGAGTAAATTCTGAGGTTTTACAAAAAAAAAGAAAGTCATGTCGGCACACAGACTAACAACTCAAAATGCATGTGGAGATATATGTATAAATTAACAATCTGGGACACAACCTTTCCTAGTTCACTTGATTTATAGCTTGACTTTATTTTGCAACAGTTTTTTATGAATGATAATTGTTCGGATCATAAGTTAACAGACGTTGATCACATGTTTTAGAAACCAGATAAATGCTTACGTAGAAGGAATTTCAGCTTCTTTTGTTCTTCTATAAAAGCTGTAACACTATCATGACATGAGGTTTTAATACATCATAGTTGAGTTCAATCAGACATCCCGTTTTGCAGATTATACTGTATTTTACATGTGTAATCTAAGACTGAGCCTCACATTTTGATAATTCATGACTGACACATTTAGACATGGCTGTTATTTGTCAACTGTTGGCAGCACACATAGTAAAACTGTCTTAACGGTGTCCTAACATGTAAACTTACTTACTGCTGTTTGTCTGTCAAGTGTTTATGACTCATAAAGACATGAGCCTCAATCTTATCTGCTCTGCTTCTTGACATGAAATCTTCCCGTTTTCAGGAGAATCCAAGCACATCGGCTCTACCCTCTTTAAATCTCATCTCCTTACGAAGAGCTCCTCTTTCCTATTACGAATATTAAAAAAAAGGCCGGTCCCCAGTCGATCTTGTTGACTGCAGTGCAGATTTCGATTGATTGCATCAGTAACTATCGGGCCATTCTGGAGCTGGTGACTTTGAGGTCTCAGTCTCTGCCTCTCTGTGTGTGTCTCTGACAGAAGCTGTTGTTGAATGGAAGAGTGGCTTCTTTCAGTGTGGGTGTCCCCTCAGGGCCAACTGGGAGAGATAATCAGACAGGACAGTCACAGGCGGACAGACAGGCAGATGCAGTACACTGAAGCTGTTTCTCTCTGGCTCTGAGGCACATTTTCAAAATTTTCAAAAGGATGTTTGTTACTTTTCACAAGCTGTAAATTCCCTTTAGTGAAACATAAGGATCAATTTAGAAAATTGTTTTATTTGTTAAAAATAGTTTTATTTATTTGTGTTTTTCTTTAAATTACTGAGTTTTTATCTCTAAACATTTAGAGCAGCATCTTCTCGTGTTTTAGGAGTCAATCTAACTCATCTCTTAGATTAGATTAGATTAGATTACATTAGATTACATTAGATTAGATTAGATTAGATTAGATTAGATTAGATTAGATCAGATTAGATTAGATTAGATTGTGTTTCACTTCTCTTTAAGTAAATCTGCTCCTGGAAATGAAATATTCAAAGCCTAAGATGTCCAGCACATTCTCCAGTATTCCAGTATTTCTCAAATAAAAGGTTTCAAACATGCTATAATGATGAATGCGTATGATCTGAGTTACAGGAAAAAAGTTTCAGTTTTCCAATAAGGAATAATAAATATTATGAATGTCATTAAAATGCATTTCCTTAGAGCGATTCCTCCATTTCCCATTCTGTAGCTGGTGAAGAATAGAATATAAAACAAATTTATGCACCGTATAAATACAGATAGTTATGTTTTCACTCTCCTTTACAGGCCTTTTATCTCATGTTGCATTGGGGTTCTACCAGCTTGTGTCTTCTGAAACTTCAGTTTTTAGATGCTGAGTACCTGTTCATGCAGTCAAAATAATAGATATATTAATACAGTGCTAGCCACACTTTTCTGTAACATCAGCCAAACTCAGCTATTGTTTGTCACCTACAGAATACTGTGCCATTGTATTTGTTTTGATATTTTGTTGGTAATGGGTATCTAATCAAGATAAAATCTACCTTTCAAAATGAAAGCTTCAATAGGCACTTGACTCAGGTGACATCAGATACGGTATAAGGCAACTAATACAATATCTTTTGAGAGTGTAATATTCTTTGTTTGTTCTATTTTATGTACATTTTTAATGTAATTCCTCCTTCAGATGTGTTTACTTTATCCTGTATGGCTACAGTTTGCATTCCTACATCTGCAAAAGTGATAGACAGACATGCAGAGTTAGCCACACTATGTACGTACCTGTAGTACAACTTATACCATCACCACCATTCCAGTCTACACAAGAGGGAGGAAGTGAGAACAAGCACTGAGTTCATGCAGAGCCACTGTACTTTGAAATCATGTAACTATTTAAGGAGATGCATGTCAAATAATTTATTTATTGAGTGAATGGTGAATATGCATTGAAACCAATCAAATGAAAAAAAATATAAATAGGACTATGAATGGATTCCTGCCCTTTACCCTTCTGAAGAAACTCATTGTCATTGTCATCATTTTGGTAAAAACCCCTTAACCTAGGTAAAAATCTGTCAAAGTGTTTCCTAAGTCCAACGAATCAGATCAATCCTTGTGCCTTTTGTGATGTCATCAACCCCAAAAACATACAAAGCAGAAGTTTTTTTCTTCATTGTACTTTTTTTTACTTTGTATTTTGTGAAGTCCTGTAGTGAAAATACATACTTCCTTACCCAGCTTTGCTTAAACTGTCAGTATACATTTATTAGCGAAAGACACCACTGGATGGTATCTTTAATTTGCTCATAAAGAGCTGCGAAACATTGTTGCTGGAGGTTTCCTTCACTGCTTCTCTGATTAAACCTGACTGGGTGCGCATGTGTGTGCATGTGCATTGCAAGTAGCAAGCCACATGGTAAATATAGGGCACACAGAGAGAGCAGGCTGGCCCGGGTTGGGTTAGGTTGAGTTGGGTTGGGCAGGTCAGCACTGCAGCATTTGATTGTAAATAAGAGAGGAGTCAGTTCACACGCCGATCAAGTGACTGCCGGGAACAAACGAGCCATTTGAATCAGGTGGCTATCTCCCTATCTGAGAGATCAGAGCCCTGTCACCCCCCCCCCCCCCCCACCCCCCACATACACTACCTGCCTCCTCTCTTTGCTCTCGTCATTGTGTCGCGCAGTAACACACAAACACTCACACACATGCACACGAGTGAAATGACATGTCCCTCCCTGCTGGCTGTAAGGGCAGAAAAGAGTAGATAGATGAGATTTCACTGTCTCACGTTGGGAGAGGAAAGGAACTGAGAGAGAATAGGAGAGAAGGAAAGGAGACAGCTTAACACCTGAAGCATTTTCTCATCTGTTTAAGATTTCAAAGGAATAAATAAAAAACTTGCAACACGATCACAAACAAATTTGATAAAGGTCTTTTCAAATATACTTTGCTGTTTCATCTATAAAATGCCAATTTAAAGTAAAAAAACATATTAATATCACAATTTTAGAGCTCAAGGACATAATAAACACACCTTATATACCTGAATCAAAAATCCATATCAGCACAAACATGTATTTAAGTAGAGGATTCTATCAGTCCATGATTCATTCACAGTTAAGTATAAAAAATATTGGTGTCGGTCACAGATTCTCTTCCTATTTTAAACACAACACAGAAAAAACATTTGCTTGGACTGCAAACTCCATCAAGCCAGAGGCTGTTCCACAGTTTATCCCGACTGTCACATTAAAGACCTGTGAAAAATGGCTCAGAGAAATTGTTAGACACACACACACACACCACGTTCACACACTAGCATGAATTTTTTATGCCCCGTCTTGACAATGACCCCCAGGGGAGATAATGATGTGGAACAGCTGCTGCTTGTTCATATTGATTAAATGACATCCAGGATCACTTACCGATTTACCGACTGACGGAGCTCAGTCGCCCTGAGGGAGGTTAGAGGCCTGTTAGCCCAGGCCACGCTGCTTTGATGTGAACATCATCCATTACCCCACAGTGATCCCACAGTATCCACACAGGATTATCATGTGTATAGATTGTAAAGGTAATCAGCATTATAACTCCGGTACAGAATGAAGTTACAATGCATTGCAAAAGTATTTATAGCCCTTAAACCTCTTCACATTTTTAGATTTTAACAAAAGCAAAAGTCAATGCATTTTACCAACATCTTATGTGCTGAATCAACCAACGGAAGTTAATTATTGTGAAGAGAAACCAAAAATGATTAATGGTTGTTACTATGTCAATACTGCTTAGAAACACATTTCGCAGCCCAGTGAGAGTCATCAAGTGAGGCCAAAAATTGTACATTTAGATTTAGGTTTGGACTTTGATTGGGCCATAAGTACAGCTAATTGTTCTTTGATCTAAACCTTTCCATTTTAGCTTGGCTCTGTGTTTACCAGAGTATCTCCTTCCACGTATGTGCTGTATATGCTTCTTGCTTCTTTTCAGCACTGCCTTTTTTTTATAAAACCAGATTTGTAGAGTGCATTACTAGTAATCATGTTATCAGTTTCAGGTATTTGATCTTTGGATCTCTGCAGCTCCTCCAGAGTTACCATGGGCCTATTGGCTGTTTAACTGATAATGCTGTCCTTGCTATGTCTAGGTGAAAGATCGTGTTTTTGGAGGTTGTTTGTTGCTGTGTTATACTTTTACATTTTTGGATGATGAATTGAAAAAAGCTCCTTGAGATGTTGAAACTGAAATTTAAGATAGTTGTATCAGAGAATGGTAATGGTGTCCACAGTTCTGGACAGGGCTGGACATACCCAGACACAAAAATACATTGTCGGACATGAGGATAAAGCATATCACCTGAATAAATTAGACAGGAGAGGAGTGGCCATGTTTGTTTCACTTTCATGTTTCAGTTCTTTCTCACTGTGTGTGAATAAACACAGGACAACTGCCTTCAACAAAGCCTCCAGACCAGGTCAGAACTGCAAGTTTTGCTGCACTTAATGTGCGTGTAATGCATGGCCTTGGGAACGAGGCAGGTGAAAACACTGGGGGCAGATTATAGCAAAAATGAATCAATCTCCTCAGTCCCTGGGCTGGTGAGTGACAATGAGCCTGGGGACACAATCATGAAGACTATTGATTTTTAAGTCACCTTACATCAGATTTCTCCGGATTGCTCATCTCAAGGCCAACACCAGCAATCAGATACGTACACTAGCATGTACACCCACACACAATCACAACAGATATCAGTTGTTAAACACTGTGTTGGTTGTGCGCTCCATGTCAGAAAGAGCTTGGCTGACAGGACTCTGAGCAGAAATGGCTGATTCATGCATCAAATGTAGAATTTCATGCAGTTGCAAGAAAAATTGTGTCAGCTCCTCACAGACAGCTCGCCAGTTTCTTAATTCATAATTTTTTAATTGTTGAATGAACTTTCTTAAGCCTTCTGACAGCCTTTGAGATTTCTATTGAGGTTTGACAGATCTCTTTATTATACGGATCCTCCAGGATATGTTGTGATGTCCAAGCTGCTTTAAGGTCAAAACTCTGATTCCACCGTTAAAACATTCACTTTCTTTTCATCCTACCATGTTATTGTTGAATTATTTGGGCTTGGTTGCATCACCCAGATCAGATTAGGCTGAGTGAACAACATTTCTGAATCTCTTTGGACAGATCCAGGAAAATATGACATGAATGGTAGCTTCTTTAACATTCCGCTTCCTTTCCCTCATCTCTCTCATCCTAACATGGTTGTTGAATAACTTCATGTTGTCTAGGTGGATGGGGGACTCTCCGGAGATTACTGTCCTTGTAGTCTATGGCCTCGCTCACAAAAAAGTGGAGTTTGAAATGCATCCTGACCCAGAACATTGGTCAGCCACCTTTGTAGAAATGTATCTACAGCCCCCACCTATTTGCTGCCCTCAGTGAGCCTCAGGTTTGATCTGCAACTCCACTTTATGCCTAAACTCACAATGTTCAGCAAAGAGATTGTTCTTTGTTTGCAAGCAAGTAGATGTCATATTTAGCTTTATGAATGCAGCATTTAAGTGAAGTTAGACTGTTAGAGAAAACTAATTGTCTTTTATTTCCTTGGTTTGATGCTACATAACATTAGTTTCTGCTGTTTCTCTACCTTGTGGTAAAGTCTTATCATTTTCCTTCAGGTCTGACCCGCTGATTATGATTCAGATTTTTTAGACATAAAAGAGAAAAATTGTCTCACAGGTTTCTTAATAGCCTTGACTCGAACAGAAAAGAAAAGAATTTAAAGATTATCCCTATTTACATGTTAAACATATGCCACTAACCTGTATTAGACTGCATTGAATTAACTGCATTAAAGAAAATGAATTTTGTGTTTATTTTAGCTGTTAAAATTGGCCAGTTTTAATCTCTGGCTAATGGGTTCATCTCTTGTCACTTACTGCTTTCATTCTTTTAAATTAGGTCTTTGTTTGTTAGCCACTTTGAATAATCAAGGGAAAACCTCAGCTTATCCTGGGACCAGCATGAATAAACGAGTGACTCTTGATCACTCACTGTAAAGAAGTAGTGGGTTGGAGCTCAAACTTTTGCTGCTATTAAGGTGGAATGGTAAAAGCACTAGAACAACAGCACTGGTTTCGTACACACCTCTTTATTTTATTATTATTATTATTATTATTATTGTTTTACCCATTTTTTCTCTGTAATCCATCTCCTCTTGTTACCTCATCATCAAATCATGGAGTAAATGTCTGAAGTAGGTGACAAGGAAATTTGGAACGTGTTGCTCCAAACTCAGTCAAAGTCACCTAAAGTGGGGGGGTGCTGGGTAGCTGGTAGTTGGTAGAGCAGGTGCACCATGTGCAGAGGCTATAGTTCTCAGTGCAGTTGTCCTGAATTCAATTCCCAATCCCAGGCCATTTACTGTTTGTCTTCCCCTTCTCTCTTCATCCTCCTTCCTGTCAAATTACTGTTCAATAAATGCTACTAGGGTCAAAAAATTCTTTTAAAAAGTGACCTAATGTGAAAAGGATAAAGAGGTTTTAATGTTACGAAATTTAAGCACTTAACATCAAACTATTAAAGAGTGTTCAAACAATACTCTACAGTTTTCTTAAGGCAGCCCTTATTGTCCGAGTAACGTTTTGCAGGCACCTCTCAACAAAAGAAACAATATCCCTTAATAGGCTTCATCAGTTGTATGAAAATTAGGAAAAAAGATAAAGTATATCTGCAAAAAACGAAAATAAATACTAAAGAAATCAGTGTTGTAGTTGATAATGGGAGGGCAAGTGAGCATATTGGTCTAATAAGGCTAAATACCAGACGGAATAATCTCCCAGTAAACTGTCTACTCATGAAAAACACAGGGATGCAACAGCAGCAACTCTCGCTTTCTGCCCGTCTGCCACCTCCCCTGTTTCCCTCTCTCCCCCTTGTCCCTCTTTGTCCACATTGGTCCCTCGCTGCCTTTCTTTTTCTCTTTCTCGCTCTTGCTCTCCTTGCTCCCGCCGCCTCCTCTTCCTCACCCCTTGTCTCGTCTCAGTAAGTAGGATAAGGCTTGGAGAGCTCTGTCGTCGTGGAAACTGCCAGAAGTATTCAGTTTGAAGTTTGAGGAGGTCAGTTTGCAGGTCAGAGTAACCCCCCCACCCCAGCCACACCCACACACACACACACACACACACACACACACACACACATACAGGGAGGGCTGAAAACAGAGTAGGGGTGTAGAGGGGACCCCATATGGACCTGGACCCTTTTACTGAAGGGGTTTGGGGGGGAATTGATGTTTTTGGAGGGGCAGGGGCCACAGTAAATCTCTGCTTCTTAAACAGTTGTGGTGCCAGAATTTTTAGATCTTTCAGATTGAAATTAAGCTGATTATGAGTGAAATCAGACATTGTTGCATTTGGATTTATAGCAGCTCAGTAACCCTAATGATTTCCCTCTTCTAGTAAGATGATTAATATGCTTCACTGAGACTTCACACACCTGCAGCTGTGTTTTTTAAAGGGCAAGTTTGTCAATTTATGTGTAATATCCCTCTTCAAACACTATCATAAAAAAGAAAAAGAAAATAGAAACTCTGGGAATTAATTATAAGTTGATAAAAAGAATAATGCAAAGACTGTATTTTATCAATTTCTGTAGATTTTGAGTTTTGTCTTCCTTAAAGCCTCAAACATAAAAACAAAACTGTTATTTTCAAAGTATGCATTTACATGTTAATGCAAACATATACAACAAACTATTTGAATAATAAGTTTTGAAATGGAGCAGTGCTGAAAGTTCTGAACAAAAAAAAAAATACTGATATGAAAACGCAAAAAATAACTGCAGACAGAATATCTAATGTGCTTGTACCAATTTGTTGTAGCCTATGCAAGTAAAATGCTTAGACTAAGTTTATCTGCTAATCAAATCAAATGTGCAATTTTACAGAAAAACTGAATGAGGTTTTTCCAAAAACTGACACCACACTACTTACAAAAATGACGCACTCAAGATACAGTGGTTCGTAAATTTTGGGCTGTCATTAATCCAACTATGTTGCTTTCTAAGCTTTTGGACAAACTTGTCCTTTAAAGAAACACAGCTGCAGGTGTGTGAAGTCTCACTCCATAATCATTCAAGGTGTTGGATGGTGGTGTCAGTTCATTAGGCTGAGCAGAAAGCACAGTTTAGTCCTGCACTTCCACCACACTGGCACTGGCATTCCCTAATTTTCACTTACTGTGAAAGAGAAGTGATTTTATTTACTGACAATTATTAACAAAAAAAGTTTAAAGAGAAAGGAAAGCAAGGCTTATAATGATGATAATATATCTCCAAAACAATTTAGTTGAAAATTTAATTTAATTTCAAAACTTTATTTTTGTTCTCGTTTTCTGGCTGTTCCATTTTGGCTCTGTTGTAAATGTTTTCAATCAGTTGGAGGCTGAGGCCCAGCAGGTGGTTCACAAAATCCACTATAACCCCCGGCAATCCCTGTCCAGCCAATCCAAATGCAGCGCAGTATGCTGCTGTGCATAGTTAGCCCTGACAGGACCCTCTGTGTGTGTTTGTGCATGAGTAAGAGAACAAGGCACTGCTTGGAGGACAGGCTTTGGCTTGCCATTGTCACTGAAAGTTTAATCATACATTTTTGAAATTAGTATGTCTGTATAAGTTTCTCATTATAGTTTATACCAGTCGTTTGTTTTCACTGAAACTAAGTTCAGGAACTCAGTTTAAAAGATGCAGCTGAACTTTGTTATCCAGAAAGTAAAAAAAAAAAAAAAATATTTAAAGAATGTCAGCAATAACATGACAGACCAATACTGACAACTATAGAAGGGACAAAGGCCAGAATTCATGGGAAACAGCAAATAAATGCAATAATAACAGTTATATTAATCATAAATCATATTCAGCACTTGAATATTAAAAACACAAGTGCATTTTGTCTCCTTATGTTTTAATACAAAACAGTAATAAAAAGCTGGACATATTATAGGTTTTTTTTATAGGTTATGGACAGACATAAAACTAGAAGAGACAGAAACAGAATGTTAGCGGAAAGACAAGGTGTTCAAGAAGGTTGAGGTCAGAACTCTGTGCAGGTCAGTCAAGTTTCTCCACACCCAACTTTATACACCTGCAGCCGTTGAGGTGATCAGAACACCAGATTTCATTGATTTGGGTGGTGTGACCCAATATGTTTTGCAATATAGAGTATGTACGCCAAAAATATATTTTTAATCTCATTTAGAGCTGGATCCTGATAACACTTCTAACCATGAAACCTATTTTGATGGCACGGGTTAATCTGTGAAGAGTTTGGGATTTTTTTAATCAGCATCCACCTAAACTGATTTTTGTTTGCTTGCTTGTTTGTTTTTTGGAAATATGCTAAAAGATTTTGCTTCTGAGTTTTGTGAAAACATGTCAAAGTGTGTTATGTTTATACATAAATCAAACAGTATCTGTCACATCTCCTGTGGCTAGAGCTGCACAACCACATTTTCAGTATTGATCCTAGTTTTAGCCCCGATTTGTGCCACAAATCCATATTACACAGGTAAACATGCTGCAAGCTTGTTTGCAGGTGTAAAAAAATTGCCCTCTGATCCTCGCAATGAACACTAGGCAGGAAGGGCCGAGTTGAAACAGAACCACATTAGCAGGAAAGAGAAGTGCTGTTCTTGTTCGGTGCTCTAAGCTGCACTGGCCTCCTGCTATGCTATCCAGCTGTGTCACTTTTTCATTCAGTCTTACTATTGAGCAGGTAAACTACTAAGACTTAAATCATTCTCAGAGCATTCCTATTAGATTTTTAGTCAAAGAGGACAGGGTCTAGGGGCATGCTGTAAATACTGTGACAGCTGCTATCAGTTTCTCTGCTTCACTTACAAAAGGGTAATCTCAACGTTCAACAAAATACAAGTTTCGGTTGTCCAGGCGGTCCTCCCACAAGCCAGCATCTTAGCAAGCAGACAAGTTATTTTCTTGTTGTTGTGGCTCATATAAGTACTGCTGCACCCCCGTCATCTGTCCTGACAACGATATTAACGTTACGCTCATTGGTTTGTGTATGATTTGATTTATTTAAGTGTCACCATAAGCCCAGCCTATATAGGCTTACAAGACACTATACAACAAATACAAAAATAGGAAAACCAAGAAGGCCACTGAACATCAACCACAAAACAGGACAAATATTCACAAAAGCTAAATTTCATGACAAACATACATTATAGAGGAAACAAAACTCTCTGTCTTCACTGCCAAGCATTTTCAACAAATGTTGCTAAAATAAAAGTCTCTTCATCAAAAAGCCAACTTGACATATCCGCTTCAGTCAACAACAAAAAAAAAGAAATCAGTTGAATCTCCTTAGAGAAATTATTTCTCAGATCATAATACAGCAGACAGTGAAATATAAAATCAAATTCATCCTCAACCACATTAAGTTCACATAACACACATAAATGTTATCTTCAGGTCTTCAGGTGTAAGTCCTGGTGGTATTCCAAATTAATCCCTCACTAATACGACTCCTGGCCACCTTGCTTTATGGATGGTTTTCCCCTCGCTACGCTGACTCCTGTCAGCAACCTTAGTTCAGCTGTTCCTAAATCTTTGTCATATATTTTTTCTTTTTTGAAAATGGTCTAAATTTTATTCTTTGGCCAAAAGTACATAAACATTGAAACGTGATTTATAGTGGTGAAATAAGACTTTTAACTTATGCAATAAATAGTTTAGAAACAACAAATTAAGTGAACACCAAACTAAAGATTGGAACATCATCTGTGTTACAAGGCTTACTTCACCTCTTCACCGATTGAAAACTTAAACCTGGCATTTCTCAAAAGGTTTTCTTATTTGCTTCAACTTAAAAACATTCATCAAACCCCAAAGGGTTTTAGAATCAATTTCTGCCTGAAATTACATAACCTGAAATAAATCAAGATTAGCTCCACAGTTATAAGTCTAAATGCAAACTTTTGGTTTAATAAAAAAAATAAGGTAAGTGACCCATCAAATTAGTGTTCTGTAGAGCTTTTCCACACATTTTTTGGCATTTTTGAATAGTCATGTATAAAAGAGTTTAGTCATGTTTAGTAAAATTATCATAATCTTTTCAGCCTTGGCCCAATCTTGTTTAATTTTCATTTATTTGTTTTTTGCATACTAGAAATTGTGCAAAGGTGCTGATGAAGACAACCACAAAAGTTACAGTGCATACACCTAAAATGATAACAATTTTAAAAAAATGTAAGCTATGAATGCATTTAACCCCTTACTGAATTCACTTACAATTCCATAAAAAAATAAAACAATTGTGCTTTTGTTTTGAAGCAAATGGCACATTAAGTAGAGTTTGTTCATTTCAATATAGGACAAAACGTAGACATGCATTTAGTTATTTTGCATATTAGTGACTTGGGCATAACTAGACATAATGGTAGCTAAACAAACTATCCTCGGGAATGCTGGTTGTTTTGAGGCTGCTATTTCTAAACAGGGCTTTAAAGTCGAACTATACAGAAGTTTCAGAATAATCCATTGATCATCTCCGTTTTTCAAATAATATAGTAACATCATTTTCAGATGCTACTTGCACTCTGATCACTAGATAGTGAAAAATTTATTTCGATATCAACAGGCGTCTTGGGGCTGACACCAGTGTGAGGCAACTCCACGGCTTGAATGGGGTCAAAGTTCATAAAAAAATTGCAAATATCTCAAGTCAAAACAGTGCTTAGTTTAATAAAATACACGTGCATTTAAATTCTGAAGTATAGCTAAATTAGAAATGACTTTACATTCATTTTACCACTCCTCTTTTATACAGTAAGCTACAATACATCTGTGGTCAGTTGAGAACAAAAAATGAGGGAAAAAAAAGGTTTAAAAATCGTAAATAGGAATATTTCAAATTTTCACCACAATCTGCTAGCCAACTATCTACAAGGTTAGCATCCTAACAGAATTTCTTTTGATCTCAGTGTCTGCATTAATTAATAAAAAATTCCTTTTAATTTCCTTTTCGTCATTTGTAAAATAATAAGGTTCATTAGCTTCTTAAGGCATTTGACAAACAAAAGTTTGTGTGTACAGGAAATGAGAGCAGTGGTGTGAATGACTGAACTATCATAAGCTTTGATTGGCCCTGAGTGGCTCTGACTGCTGAGTCCATCCCAGCTGTTTTTCAGGGAGCTTAGGAGCACCGACCTTCGTGTTGAAGTCTGTCTGTGTGTGTCCCCTATATCTTTTGCTGTGTGTGTCTCAGGATGTCTGAGTGCAGATATGTGTTTGTAGACCCTTATCAAGCCCCTCTATGCCCTGCAGAGTACAAACACATACAAAGGCATCAAGAAGGATGAGTGGGTTTACAGGCTGCTATTCAACCAGAGGATGAGGGCTGCAATTGCATCAGCAAGCAGCTGCTCCACTGAAGTGTCCTTGAGCAAGATGCTGTATTTTTTATATGCGAAAATGATAGGAACTGTTGAATAACACAATTCAGTTGCAAAATGATTAAGGTACTTTAATTTTTGCTCCAAAAAACCCTCTCACTCTTCTCGTCATTTGAAAATATTATACTTTCTCAGTCTGCAGCAACTTCAGATTCTGAGCATGAGTAAAGGCCGAGGTGTACCACTGACAGATTTTTACCTTGAAAAGGTTTTTATTAACCTTAATAATTGATGAGGGATAAAAAGTCCAAGATGTGGTTTTGTGTCCATAACATTTGAAAAATAAAGTAGCCCCTATTTTCTCTTGACTGAGAGGAAGTATCGCCGACCCATTGCCAGACTCCTCCCACCTCTCTTTGAGTTGAATGCATACCAAAGACCGCACTAAAAGGAAAGAGAAAAGCTCTCAGTTAATATTTAACCAGGTTATGTAAAGACACAGTCAGATAGCTCAGCTTATGAGCAAATACCAACATGAGTTCAGGACATAAATTTCATGTCCCACATATATGGATAGTATTCAGAGCTGAAAAATTCGTGAAATACATGTTAAAACTAAACTCTCTGACTGTTCTCCAGTGTAAAGCATACCATGCAATAGTTTTAAACTACCATAATACTTTGCTTCCAAGGAGCTCCTTCTTGTAGTCAGTAAAATAAGTCTTGATCAATAGTTCCTCTGCTTCTCTGAAGGTCCTTTAAAGAGTTTCTTTTGACATTGATTACTTTTTCACTCGTTTTCAATCCAGTTATTGCACCTGAACTTTTCTTCAGAAGATAACAAGAAAATATAACTCATAAAAATCTAACTATAAATAAGATTAATGATTCAGGGCTTTGTGTGATGCATAGAACTGCATATAAGTATAAAATATATTCCACTGTTAAGCCCTAAGGGTTTTAGAAGCAATTTCCACCTGACATTACATAATTGAAATAAATCAAGAATGGCTCCACAGTTATAAAGTCTAATTGGAAACTTTTGGAACCTGTATAAAGGTAAGACAATAAAGAATATTTTTCTAGTGGAGCCATTATTGGAACTGTTATATGTATTTAATTGTGATTAAACAAAGAAAAAATCAAATGTTTACCTTACCAATGCTATTTTCTAAAAGATCAGTGCAAAACAACATTAAAATCCTTTTGAAAACATAGCAGAGGCCTCAACATATTCACTATAACCTCGGCAAATTTGGACTGAATCAGTTGATTTGTTCAGCAAAGGTTTTAGTAGGTAATGTGCCAGGCGAAGCTAGCATTTTGCCAAATGTGCCAAAACTGTGCCGGATGTGTTTTTCATCTCATAAAAGGGAATCTGGTCAAATAAAAGTGCTGATTTCCATTGTACGACTCCTGCTTATGACCCAACCTTTGGTCATGACATTTACCCTGTGTATCATAAAAATGTGCCATTGTGCACAGCATAATATTAATATAATGAAAAGAAATTGAACTAAGCTGTATCCTTTTGTCTCCAACTAGAGGAATTGTTTTGAAAAAATTCCTGTGATAAACTACGTAAATAAATGTGCAAAAAGAATATTCTATGAAAAACAAAAGGTAAATCACTTTGCAAAACAAATATTCTCTGAAAAACTATGCATACAAATGCGCAGAAAAGAATTATCAATGAAAAACTGCTCTCTGCTGAATACAGTGAACACCTCACAGCCAGAGTAGTCAGCTACTCTGCCCGAAACAATAAACATATTGCACCATCACAACCTGCCTTCTCTATTAAAGTTAGTTCCAGGCCTTACAGTGTAACAATGCAAGCTTAAATATGAATTGCTATTTGTACATGCAAGTTGTAATTTCCAAGCTCCAAGCCACAAAAATCCCTCAAATCATTCCCTAAACTTGTAGTTTTAACTTGGACAGTCAAAGGTTCAGATTCCACATTGAAGCTGTGCAAAAATACAACGTTTATTTTTTATTTATTTATTTTTATAAAATACACCGTTTATTTTAACCGCTGACTGTTTTCCATATGTTTAAATCAATAGTATTACTATTTGTATTTTCCTTCATTTTTAAATGCATGGAATAGAGAGAACTTTGGTTTCTAAAAGAGGTCTATATACTTTGACTCATTTAAACCTCAACTCGACTAAAAAGAGATTCTTTATTCTGCTCTTTTGACATGAAAGCGCATGAAACACAGATTTTATTGAGGAGTCAAACCTGAACTAAATTATTATGATTGTTTAAAACCCATTTTGCCTTGCGATGGACTGGCGACCTGTCCAGGGTGAACCCTGCCTCCTGCCCATAGACTGCGGGAGATAGGCACCAGCTCCCCCGTGACCCACTATGGAATAAACGGTAGAAAATGACTGACTGACTGTTTAAAACCCAGTTTGTAATTTGTTGAAACTGTACTCTGTGATACCGAAAGCAGGAATCTTAGTTTTCTTCAAGTATATTCGTACAATCTCGTCTCATCCTATTTTTGTGAACCCAAAATGATTTATTGCCTTTTCTTGTGAAATAATTATGTTGTTCGATGATGTTCTTACATTCATGCAAGAACTGCCACTGTTGAACACTGCTAGTTCAAGGTTTGGCTTGTGCAGAATTTTTCACTTTCGTTTCACTACTTTCTTCCACTCCCTCTGGTATTTCCTCACTTTTGTAGTTCGATTTTACCTGCAAAAGGTCGTATGTACTGGTAGTTAAGGTTTGAAACAATAAATGACTGGCCATAATCTTCCATTTAACAAAGATGTTTTAACATGCAAATTTGCAACATGTCAAGATACACATTGCTCTGCATGATGATTTTATGAGTCGCTAGCTTAGCGTTAGCTTTAGCTCCACTATGGCTACCTGTTCTGTTTCTCACTCCGAGTCTTCTCCTCTCTCCTGCTCTCTGTGTCAGATGTTCAGTTACTCCTCTGCCTCCTTTAGTGATAATGGTACGTGTAATAAATGTAGCATTTTTGTAGCTTTGGAGGCGAGGGTGTCGGAATTGGAGGCCCGGCTCCGCGCTGTTGAAAAACCAGCAGATAGCTGAGGCCCCTTAGCCAGCGCGGAGCCACCGAGGGTAGCTCCCCGTAGCAGTCCTCCAGCAGAGCCCGCGCAGCCAGGGCCTCAGGCCGGCTGGGTGACGGTACGTAGAAAGCATAGTCCTAGATCCCAGCCCACAGGTCACCACCAACCCGTCTGCGTTTCTAACAGATTTTCCCCGCTCAGCGACACACCCGCTGAGAAGCCAACTCTGGTAATTGGCAGCTCCATAGTCAGAAACGTGGCACTAGAGACACCAGCGACCAACATCAAATCATACCTGAAACTGCTGGCTAAGGATAAGCGTAAATACAGTAAGATTGTTATTCACGCTGGCGGGAATGACAGCCGGTTACGTCAGTCGGAGGTTCACCAAAGTTACTGTTGCTTCGGTAATTTTCTCTGGTCCCCTCCCCGACTTAACCAGTGACGACATGTTTAGCTGCATGCTATCATTCAACCGCTGGCTGTCTAGGTGGTGTCCAGAAAACGATGTGGGCTACATTGATAACTGGCGAACATTTTGGGGAAAACCTGGTCTGATCTGGAGAGACGGCATCCATCCCACTTTGGATGGAGCAGCTCTTCTGTCTAGGAATCTGGCCGAATTTATTTGTTCTCCAAAACTCTGAAGCAGGGTCGAAGTTTAACACTCCTCTCTGCAGCTTCTGTACAGCTACCCACCCATTACCCTATTAAGACAGTGTCTCACCCACGGCCAAAATTGAATAGATTAAAAAATAATCTAAAAGGAGGAAATCAGGAAAATCTCATAAAAATAAACACAACTCAGACTAAAAAGAAAAATAAAACAATTAAATGTGGCTTACTGAACATAAGATCTCTCTCTTCAAAGACATTGCTAGTTAGTGACCTGATTTCTGACAATCAGATTGATTTATTTTGCCTCACAGAAACCTGGCTGCAGCAAGAGGATTATGTTACTATAAATTAGTAAACTCCTACTAATTATTTAAATTTTCACATTCCTCGAAATACTGGGTGAGGAGGAGGAGTAGCAACCATCTTTCAGTCTGATTTATTGATTAGTCCCAGACCAATCAATAGCTACAACTCTTTTGAATATTTAATCCTTAGTTTTCCTCATCCAAATTGCAAAGCACTAAAACCACTTCTGTTTGTCGTTTTGTACCGTCCACCAGGCCCTTACTCTCAATTTTTAGATCAGTTTTCAGACCTTTTATCTGATTTAGTGTTAAATACAGATACAGTTATTATAGTGGGAGATTTAAACATTCATGTTGACACTGAAAGTGATAGCCTAAATATAGCCTTTAATGCTATCTTAGACTCAGTTGGCTTTGCTCAAAACATTAACAAACCTACCCACCTTTGTCTTCATTCTGTGGACCTTGTGCTGACATATGGCATTGAGTGTAAAGACATAACAATATTTTCTCATAACCCTGTCCGGTCTGACCATTTCTTAATAACCTTTGAGTTTAATTTAACTGAATACTCCACACCTGAAAGAAAATTTCATTATAGTAGATCATTATCAGACGATGCTGTAACAACCTTTAAAGAATCTGTTCCACTTTTAATCTCCTCATTATCAATGAAAAGCACAGTGGAGGGCAATAATTCTGTTTCTGCCCCTTCACAAATTGATTCTCTTGTTCAGAGTGTTACTTCATCATTGCATGGTGCATTAGACAATGCAGCCCCCTTGAGAAAGAAGGTAATTATTCATAGGAGGCAGGCTCCTTGGTTTAATTTAGATCTGTGTACTTTAAAGCACAATGTTAGAAAATTTGAGAGAAAATGGCGCTCTACACAACTAGAAGATTCCTACTTAATCTGGAAAAATAGCCTACTGTTGTATAAAAAGACACTTCGCCAAGCCAGAACAGCTTATTTCTCATCATTAATAGAAGAGAACAAGAATAATCCTAGGTTTCTCTTTAGTACAGTTGCTAAACATACACAGAGTCATAGCTCTGACAGTACTACAGTAGCTTAGGTGCTCCCCCTGTTAGCTGTCTTCATACATATGTGCATTCATGGATGTCTGAAAATCTGTTAAAAAAAAAAGGATGCTCTTTTTTTGGCCTAGTTGGCATTACTCGTACCATTTGCCACAGAGTGTGTGTGTTTGTGCACATGTGCGTGTACTGCTGTTTTGTATAGAAAGTGCTGTGCGCAGGAGAACAGGGATTTGGTGCCATCAGCACAGTGATGTCAGCACAGAGAGATAAACAAAGCCAGACTCCAAAACCTCTCCCAGCTACCCATGATCCTGTTGGAAATTATGGGGGGCCCAGCTCTGGGGTCCCTCTGCTGTTTATTGTAATTTACTTTAGGTATCAAGATATAGGAACTTTAATAGAATGTACAAATTTGTATAATGTATTAAAAACAATAAACTCTCAATAACACAATTAATTAGTATTTGCTCTGTAATAAATCTGAACAACAATATTTTGATTTAGATCTATTAAACTATACAAAGCAAATAAACAAATGTACTTGAACAAACTGTAAAGTTGCCTCCTTGGAAGAAATTTACCTGCAACTTGTAAATTAAAAAAAAGTATTTTTGGCACTTTTCCACAGTAAAATGATCTAATGATGGAGTTATTTGCTAACCTTACCAAAACTACGAGCAAGTATTCGACAAAACCTGGATCTGCCCATACTAAAGCTGTTACAGCAGAGAGCATGTAGTCAAACCAGAAACCTCTGTTTGCATTAGCCTGGCCCTTTGCCACACTGCACCAGCCCCAGGTAAATCCCTTGCAAATAGGGCATCACATTACTGTATTTGAGGTGTACTTCATATGAATATACTGTGACTGTATACAGTTATATAGATATTATAATGGGCTTATGGGTTGGAAAAAGACATTGGGAAGAAAGCACAGAGAAACTACTTTGAAATATTGGCAGCTTTAGTTCAGAAATACAAATATTTCATTTGTTATTGCAGGTCACATTTTTATGCTTCCTCCGGTGTTGATCATTAAAATATTTCTGTTTTATGCTTTTAAATTATCTCTGAAGTTTTGTTTTCTTTTTTATTTGTGGTTGTATGAAGTACTTAAAATAAAAAAATAATAAAAATGCAGTGGACATTCATTACAGGCTTTCAGTATGGACAATTCAACAGCATTGGTGATTGGTAAAGCAAACTAACTGCCTCCCAGTGATCTGTATTACATTAAACTCCAACAATACTGCAATATGGAAATTATTTTCTTAAGACATAAATTTACTGGGGGTGTTTTGATCATCCCCAGTACATTTATTTTGATAAATGTACCTTATATACATGTATATATATATAATATATATATATATATATATATATATATATATATATTATATATATATATATATATATAATATATATATTATATATTATATATATATATTATATATATAGATGTAACATGTTTAGGGGGCTTTCTTTTTAAATTCCACATCAGATGTAGATGATACTTATTGAGGGGAATCTTTAGAAACTGAAATCAGAATAAATCTTAATCAGAATAGAAATCATCCTTGAATGACAGTTCACTTTAAAAAGATTATTGATATGATGAATAATCTTATATAATATTAATATGGTCATATTAACCATGCTTAACCATGCTATTTCTGAAAAATGTATAGCTGAATATTTTCAAGAAGTGACATTAGAAATGTTTAAAGATGCAAATTCAAATTGATGTTTCCCCTAGTTAGATTGATAATACAGTTCGTCACTGAGGCATGCTTTTATTTTGAAAGCAGGTCCGTAAACGTGAATGCCTCTGAGTACTTAGTACTCTGTCAAACTGAAGTATTTGCTCAGTTAGAGTCAACAGGATACAGTAAACTATCCTGACTCACTGCACTATCTACCACCAAATCCACAAAGGTCCTGACTTCTGTAGCAACAACATGACAGAAGTTAGCTGCTGCTAGCAGCTCCTTTTCAGAACCAGGTAGCCATAAAGAGATTCAGCACCTACTTCCCAGAGGTGAATAGGAGAGAGGCTGAGGCTGATGTTCCAAAGACAGCCCCCTCTGTTTCTGTCCCGCCCCCTTCGTTTTTACATTTCCAGCTGCATGTTGAGGAGAAAAGACAGTATAGCAACTAAGGAATGTAAATAAGAAAGATGGAAATAAATGGGCTCAGGGAAATGTGTTAGGCAAGAAAAAACAACAAGGAAATATTAGAGAATTAAATATATCAGTGCTTTAGGATAAAACATGTTTAAAATATATTTATGTGGTTATAAATATGAAAGAAATAAAAGGCCTAGGAATAAAACAGCAATGAATTCAACTAAAGAAACACAGGAAACGTATAGAGTTCAAGGAATAAGTATGATTGAAAATTAGTGGTTTAAATAAAAAACAAGCACAATAACAAAGGGATAAATTACAATAGTTAAAACTTAAAATAGAAATATGTATTTATATATGACTAAATGATCAATTCTTGAATAAATATCTTCTTTTTATTATTTTGTTGCATTTATTGGCACTGTAAGTGATATGTCTAGCTACTTTCTGCCCCAGTAATTTTTTTCATGATTTTTTTTATTTCTGTATGTATTCTTAATTATGGCAGGATTAGTCCTCCATATTCCAGTCTCTTTTAATCAAAGTCCACCTACAGGAGTTAACATTCAGTTTTTAAGGATGTCACTTTAAATTAACTTTCTGTTGTAGAGCATTTATCGGATTTTGCTGTCCAACTGTTAAGACGTCTAGCCACTGTAGCTGTTTGTCTCTGTGCTTTAAATGCCCTTCTGTTTAAAACAGTCAGAGTTTGTGTGTGTTCATGTTTATTTCTGTGACTTTTTTATTTTCATTTTGGGGCTGTGCATTTGGTGTAACTGGGCATACTGGACCCAAACAGGTCCTCATTATACTGGAGGAGGAAGAACCCAGTGGTACTGCAACCTATTCAGACAAGTTTTAAGGGTATGGAGGGGGCATTGTGTATGTCTGCATAGATGCTTTTGTTGTTATATGTGCATGTGCATTTTCATTGTGCAGGGAGGCATCAATTGAGATGTGAACTTGACCTAAAACAAGGACATTTTTCATACAGAATTGGCTTTCATTTTACATAGCTTAACCATACTTTCAAATAAATTCAAGACTCAGCCTTAACTTTCTGCAAAAAAAAAAACAACAACTTTGCTGCAGTGAAAGAGTCTGCAAGTTACTTGCCCTGAACTGTACTTGTTGCCTGGTAACACAGCCTTGGATCAGGAAACACTGGGAGCCATTGTGAGCGTAAAGGATTCACAATGAACTCTGACCTTTTTGTCTCAGCAGCTTTTCACCAAGGCCGAATGTTTTATAAATCTGTCTCCTATCTGTGAATTCACCCACATCTTTACTAACAAATACAGCAAAAACTGGCATTGTGTGCTGATACCGGCTCAGATATGTATGTTATTCTGTAGGCGGCAGTCATGCCTTTCTATTTGCCTGACATTGCAGACAGATTTTTATGTAAAGTCAGTCTGGATACAAATTCACATGTCAGATTCTCCCTTTGCATTTGTTTGTTTTTTTCCTTCTTTTTTTAGTTATGCAATCCGAGATTAAAGACACACCCAAGAGACGGAGGCAGTGATTGAGCCAGACAGCAAAAACTGGGCACTGGAAGGTAAATCACACACAAATACGTTTAATCAGACATACACAAGCATGCTCACACAGAGGGAGTCCCCACAAAGAGAGGCAGCAATGCCTTGGAGGGTGCCGGGCTTGCCCAGTTTCCGCTGCGCTCCAAATTGAGCATGGCACAGTGTTTATGAAGTCAGATGCTTGGAAGAAGGCCAAGCATTGTTCCAACAAGCAGCTGGATGGTAATTTCCAAAGAGGCACAAAAAGAAGCTCTTCCTTCTCACTACAGTTGCTACTATTACTTATTATGATAAGTAAATCAAAGAAGAGACACAGATTATGGAAAACAGGGACGGGGAACATCACAAACATGGAATCCACTTGGTGGCTTGTAAGTGTCTCTCATCATCTTCTGGCTTTAACAAACAGTACTTTTTTTCAGTAGGCTAAGGAGAGAAATGTTAAATCATAATTTTAAAATGTAATGCCTTTCAGAAGTATTCATAACCCTTCATCTTTTTCACATTCAACCACCTCACAATCACAAACCTTTGCAACTATTTTGCTCCATCCAGCCTTCATAATTTCTGACCAGCTTCCTTGAGCCTCTTCTAAATACAGTAGAAACATCCCCACAGCATGATGCAACCACTATCTTACACAGTGTGTGCTAGTTTTCCAGCAAGCATAATGTTTTGCATGTAGGCAAAAAAGTTACATTTTTGTCTCATCTGACCAGAGCAAATTTATCTGACAAAATATGTCTGCCTGGCCAAGTGAAACAGCCATACTTGATTAGCCAGAGTTATTGCTAAGCATTTGGGAAAAAGTGGAAAATGATTTTACATCCAGTTTTTAACTGTTTTGCTTGGTTTAATTTAAACAGCTCTAAATGATAATAGACACAATAAATCACTTTATATAGTCCAGAAAAACAAAATAAAGACATTTAAGCTATAAAACATGTCTGTTTCATTATCAGCGGGCTACATAACCTGACAAAATGATTCATTTTCTTTGAACTTTTCAGTTTTATTGATATAGCGCCAATTCACAACGCATGTTGTCTCAAGGCACTTCACAAAAGTCATTACAATTAATTCTAATTATTGAACAGTGCAGTCAGATTCAGTTATTTATTCAAATTGGATAAAAAGTTTTTCTGTCTAAGGAAAGGAAACCCAGCAGATTGCATCCAGTCAGTGACTTGCAGCATTCACTCCTCCCGGATGAGCATGTAGAGACAGTGGACAGTCACTGGCGTTGACTTTGCAGCAATCCCTCATACTGAGCATGCATGTAGCGACAGTAGAGAGGGAAAACTCCCTTTTAACAGGAAGAAACCTCTAGCAGAACCACTTTTAAGACATTATGTGATAAACCAACACAAATAGTGCATTTTCAAATATGTTTAGGTTCTTTGTCCTGCTCAAAATTTAAATTTAGGTACAATCTGAAGTTTTTGATGCCTTTAACTGGTTTTCTTCCAGGATTATCCTCTATTTAGCTCCATTCGTCTTCCCATCGACGCCGACCAGCTGCCCTCTCAGTGCTGAAGAGCATCCCCACAGCATGATGTTGATACATCCATGTTTCTCTGTATTATCTTCAGTGGCGGTTGTCTGCCACAAATGTAGGAAAAAAAGTAAAATGTTGGTTTCCTCTGACCTGACCACCTTCTTCCACATTTGGTGTGCCCTTTTTCCCACCTGCAAATGGGACTTCTTATGGCTTTCTTTCAACAAAGGCTTTCTTCTTAAAAAATCTCCATAAAGGCCAGATGTGTGGAGTGTACGGCTAATGGTAGTCCTGTTGTTAGATTCTCTTAACAGGCCTGTAGATCTCTGCATCTTCTTCAGAATTGCTCTGATTAATGTTCTTCTTATTTGGTCTGTCAGTTTAGGTAGACGACCACCTCTAGGAGCTGTTCAGAGCTCTCCTAACCCTGCTTTAAACTTCTCCTCAACTTTCTCCTTGTGCTCTCTGCTGTGTTCCTTAGTCCTCATGATGCTGTGTGTCCTCTGTTGTTCTCTGATAAACCTCTAAGACCTTCAAAGAACAGCTGGATTTATACTGACATTAAATTACACCCAGGTGCTCTCTATTCAAATAGGTGACAACTGCAAGTGCTTACACTGGATTTTGTTTATAGGTATTGGATTAAAAACGGGTAAATACATATGTGTGCCACATTTTTTAGATTTTAATTTGTAAAGAGATTCTTAAAACCAAACACTTGTGTTGGTCTATCACATAAAATACAAATAGAATACACAAGGTTTGAGTGTTTTCAAGCCACTGCATTAGCTGAAAGCATGAGCATTTATCTGATCTTAAATAAGACAAGGATATAAAGTGGAAGGAAAGGGGAGGGGAGATGGAGAGAGCTCCCCAAATGTCCAAGCCAGGAGGAATGTGTCAAGTTGCTGTCAACTATTTGCTGCTTTGTCATGAGACAGCAGAGTGCTGGAAACACATAAAAGTAGCCTTTTTCACACCTTCGATTCCTCCCACCCTTCTTCCTCCTCATCACAACCCTCCTCACCCCTTCCCCCTCCTCACACACAGTAGCAGCAGAAGCCGGGCCAGTGCTAGTGCAGCTGTGACCAGAACAATAGCATTCCTCAGGTTTTTAACGCCTGGCACTTAGATTCCTAACAGTCAAATTCCTGGCAGGGGGAAGCTGAGGGATTGCTATAGGACGCCGAGAGCTGTAAGGAGCCTTGTGAGGAGAGGTACAGCTGTAAAGCACTGTGTGATTTGACTTTTTTTTTATGAGTGGGATGGGTAGGAGCGTGGAGGGTGGGGGGTAGAGGGTTGAAGCTCTGTTGTAACTCCTCACGTTCTTTATTTCTCAGATGTGACATTTTCAACACATTTTCAGCAGCTTAGGTTAAGAGGCATCCTGCTGCTTCTCCCGGCCCTTCTGTGTTGATCGAGGCACCTGTTAGGTCAACATGTAAGTCTTGTAATGTGGTTTCTTGCACATGTAGTGCTGCAAACTACACAGATGTGCCGGAAATGACACATTAGTTTTAGGAGTGTTAAATTAGGTGTTAACAGAGGATAACAAACAAGGGTTGTGTTTATGTGCTCATCTTAATTCTGACAGCAAAGTTACAAAAACAGTTATTTCTGTCCAATTTCTTCTTCTCAGTGATAATTAGTCCCTCATTTGCCCTGTGCAGATAATGTTTATTCTGCTACATTCTCATCAGATTTCTTAAAAATCTAAAAAAGAGTGTAAAACTAGTACTGCCTGCCTAACTATATGTACGCCTTCTCTGGTGGTTTAAGTTCGCACAGCCATGAGCTGCCAAACTATCAGCCTATCTGAAATAACCCCCAAAAATAACGATTCTCTCATTAACCACGGCTGTTTCACAATTTAAATATAAATGAATCTAATTTAGAAAACCTCGGGCGCGATGAAGGAGACTCATTTAGAGCCAATCTAAAATTAATGAGGGCATCTGGAGAGAGGGGCAGAGTGGCGAGGGGCCCTGTGTGGCTTAACAGATACTGGAGTTAACAAGCTACTGTACTTTAAACACTGGAAAATCCCTATTAATGTTGAATTAGTACTGTATTCTGAAGTGTGAAAAAGAGCTTTAGTGATAGTTCTAACATGATGCAGCGACGTTTTTGATGTGACTTTTGACCTCTGGCTGTTAAACTGTCTTTAAGTTTTTAAATATCACTGCTTGCTATTTCCCAGTCTTTATCTGGATGTGGAAAACTGTTTGTTTTTTTTACAATCTGAAGTGAAAATGTTGACAGATTTACAGTAAGTAATCAGAAACTTGGATGTTTGGATACAGATTTTGTATTTTCTCTTCTTGTAACCCCATGTTTTCCATGACACGCCTTCTGTAACGTCCTCTCTTTCAGCTGCCTCTTGCAGATGCCAGCCAGCTCCCACAGTGACTGTTTGGTTTTGCGGTTTTAATTCCCAATGGGTTTGGGTCTAGAGTGATTAGGCTGAGCCCTAAAGGCCAGCAGGCTTGTCAGGTGTCTCCACACATTAATGTCCTCCTGTTCACAGCCTGAGTCGACAACACAGTGAGGGAGAGGGGGAATGAAAAGCGCTGATCGACTCTGACGGGAGGCACATGAGGGATGATGGGATGAGAAACTCCTCGTTTGATTGTATTGTTAAGTTATTGGATCTAATTTGCAAAATGCTCATTAAAGTATTTTAGATACATTTTATTCACATCATGGACAGAAAATGTAGCATTCAGCTTATGATAAACAAGGTATAACAAGATCCCTCCACATTTATTGGCATCCTTATTACACATAGAAACAAAAGCCTTAAAATAAATTCAGCTGAAACATCTCAAAATTGATTTTTTTACCTCTCTTATCAACAGTCTCATAAGGTAAACCTGGGTCCTCATCCAGCCTTATTTGTCACAGTTTTAATTGTTGTACGTTCTTTAATTATTGCTTTGACTGCAAACATGTTAGTTTAAATAAGTTCAGGTGGGTAGTTAATTGTTTGTAGCATTTAACTCATACATGGAAATTATGTGCATTACCTTACAGGAATGTTCTCTTGTCTTTACAATATTGAAAAGTCGAGTAGAGGTCAGATTATATTTAAACCCAAAGAAAACAGTAAGTCATGGATTACAAATTAAAGAACGTTTGATCATCTTAAAAAAGGTTAGGCATAAAATAAAAAAAAATAAAAAATCAGTTACTGGAGTTTTCGACTTACTGATTAAATGTTCTCAAATTAAATGCTTTTGATTGTCTGATTATGCTACTGCAATTAGAGATTAGTTGATTCTAAGGCTTTTCATTCATTCTTATCAGGGGTTCCAATACATTTGGAGCACATTATATACTCTATACTTTTGACTAAAATCTACCTATTGGAATCTGTTTATTCATACTAACATACTAAAAAGTTTACAGCTGAGCTAAAAGGCCCTTTTTCATCTTTTCTGATGACTTTTAGTTTCTGCCTTCTTCTGTAAACGTGAAACACCGGTGGATGCTGCCTCAACATTTTCTTTAGCCTTTAACCCTAAAACTAGCTGAGTATCAACACCACTGACTTTTCCCTGCTGGATTCAAACAAACTTGCATTGTGTTGGTGCACAAACAACTTCCTGCATGCAGACATCCAACTTGTTAGTGGCAACAACCCCCCCCCCCTTAAAAAAAAGAAAAACTCTTCCTGCTTGTGACCTCCAACCTCCCCCTACCCCACCCACACCCTGCACTTACACAGCATGGTGCAGCTATAGGAGGGGAGGAGGTGGTAATGGGGACAGGGCATTAGGCTTTAGTGTGTGTGCCTAGACAGAGGAGGTGATGTTAGGTTTTAAAAAGGGGGGACATGTGTCTTGTTTTGAAGACGTTGAGAAATAAAGTGTAGTGGGCACAGGGGGAGGAGGGGAGATGAGGAGACCTGCTGAGATGGCAGCTTATATACACTCATCCTCCTTCCTGCTATACCTCTGCCTCCATCCTTCTCCTCTTGTTCTCCATCGCCCCCTCCTCCCTCTCCCCTGTCTCCAGCCGTGGGGGTAAAGTACATTACATGCTTGCTAATCAAACCTACATTACAAGTTTGGAGGGAACGAAGCAAGAATCTCAAGTGTTCTTCTTTCTTCTCCTCACCTTCCTTACTCCCCAAACTGCACTTGCTTCTGACTACCGTGAAATCTTAGAGTAATACCCCAAACATAACAAGCTGAAGGCACACCGGTCACACGGCTGCATTTTAGCAAATCAGTAGTTACATGCTATGTAACTGAAAATATAGGGTATCACATGGAAATGATGCAACTAAAAAAAGAACAACTTTAAATGAACATTAAATGTGTTTAATTTGCCCTAATGAACATGAATTGCTGCTTTGGATGTAAATATGTGTGTGATTGTCTTTTACAGACAAGCAAGGACTTGTCGCCTGGTCAGCGATAAGGACTTCTGCAAGATGTGAAAGAGGTTTGATTTAAAGGTAAGCTACAACATTATTCTGAATCAAAAAAGCTAAATTAATCATAACCTGAAAACCAAAATGAAAATAGGAGGGAATATGTTGACTATAGAGTGAAATATAGTGATGGATTTATAATGCTGTTGAAAAAAAAGTGTAGATTTCTGTTTTAGTGTTTAATTAAGTATTTCAGATCATCAAACAAATATTATCTAACTAAGACAACCAGAGTATATACAACATGCCGTTTTTAAATGATGATGACAAATTTTTCATAAAGAGAAAAACTAATCTTAGTTTTTTTAGACCAGGGCTGTCGAATCAATAAATCACTTGAAAAGAACCTGTACGACAACAGGAAGAAGGCTCAAACACCTCAGAAAGCAACACATCATGCTTAAACTTTGATGACATCCTATTGTTAATCTATAAGGTCCAGCTTGGTGATGGACTCACCATAACCAGCAACAGCAACTTTAACTATTCTGTAAACATCTTCCACAAGTTTTAGTAGTCTGTTCATGGTTAGATGGGAAAACCCGAATTGCAGCCTTTGCCCTAAGGTGTTCAAGAAGGTTGAGGTCAGGACTCTGTGCAGGACAGTCAAGCCAAACCTTATACATCTGCAACCGTGGAAGTGATTGGAACACCAGAATTCATTGATTTGATGGTGTGACCCAGTACTTTTGCCAATATAGTGTATGTGGATATCTTGTTCTCTTGCTAGACACTCCATCTTTGCATTCCTTGGCGGAGTCATTTAAGGATTCATCCCTGGTGATTTCTTAAATGAAATGATCCTTGGTTGACACATATTTAAAGTTTTTTAACTGTTTAACAGGTCTTCTCACAAATCATAATTTATTATGCTCAGCTCTGGCAGGTTTTGGTGGTGTTATATTACGTCACCAGAACATTGTAAACTCAAATTAGAACTTTGCATCCCTGCTTTTATTGTATCAACAAGGAGAAACTCTCTGTTTGAAATTTCTGTATTTGTTGTCAGCATTAGAACAAAGTGGGAAGCCTGTTTTATTTCCCCACTTTCTACACTTTCTTAAGACCATAATAAAGAACTGCTTTTAAGATATTACAAACACAATAAGATTCCAAAGTTAAAGCCCCCCTTTAAGGACCCATGTGTCTGCAACAAGCAGCAACGTGTAAGTGCTTAACAGGTCAAACAAAGCGCTGAGGCTTTGCCAATATTGGAGACTTTATGTATAGTTCATTTTTGAAGAGGGTAGGCTGAGCAATCTGGTATCAAATCTGTTGTGTACAGGCTTTTTTTCTGTCTTTTTTTTTCATATTAAGAACAAACCTGGCCCAAACAATCAGATGGCCCTTTTTCAGTCCAAATGGCCTCATACCAGGGTTCTCAAAACTTCTGTAATCTTGTTTTGGCTCAGTGCAGTAGATTAAACAAGGCAGGATTTCTAGGAAAGGTGCTGGTGAGGAAAATTACTCTAATGATTATGAGATATTTGACCACAAATAAGAAGGTCCACACTGGTCAGTCATCAGAAATAGAGAGACATTAATAGCATCTAATTGTGAAGGTTGGTAAGCTATTTAGAAGATCTGATGATGAATTCTGTACATTTAGTGAAATTTGTACGACTTTTACTGAACCCCTTATTTCCAATATTGGATTGATGAATACCTGTATGAGTGTATATTATAGTCTTGGAATCCTTGAGTCACAATTAATTGCCACTGTTTATTTTTTTACTCTGAGACACTAACAAAGAAATACACAGTTTCTGTATTTACTAATTACGGTTACAAAACATTTAATTAATATTTTAAGGACATAGCTGCTTTGCACAGTTATTCATAGTGCTAGTATATTGTGTTCGTAAGAACTATTTGTCAAATGCTAAGAGCTGCTCCTTATTTCATCCATTTGTATGCTACGATTTTAGTTTTGATTAACTTAAGAAAATTTAGCCTTCATCAAAGCTGCAAACATTGGTAATTCCACTTATATTTTGTCTCTTTGTATGTGCATTTGAAAAGATATTAAATTATTAATTTAGTTTTACACATGGGTGAACTTTCAGAGTTTAAGGTTATTGGTCCCCCTTGGATATAATGGCCTAACCTGTCATTGTGGTCTACAGCCATGTCCCCTGTGGTGCCCTCTCAAGAGAGGAAGCATCAAATTGCAGGACTTCTGCTCTAAACCATTCAATATATTCACATTCAGTAAAGCAATTTTGTTCTGTGAGTATTGGTCCTCCCCAACCGTCTTACTTCTGATGTGTTTTTATTCTTTTTGCAGGTCATACATTTCTCCTAGCTTAAGGTAGTTTAGTGTCTGAACCTTTGCTTTTGTGAAAAAATGTAGTTAAATTGAAGCAAAATAAGGCATGCTACACTTTAGAGAATCTAATTAATTCTCTGCAAAAACCCCAATGAAAAATGGGAGGTACTTTGAAAGAAAAATGCACCAGATGATTAGATAAACCCTGTATTACTGGGATGAATAAATTTAAAACCATCTGATCAATGAAGTAGTGGAAGTTTAGCTGTAGAGTAAGACAGTTAATGGCTGAAATGATTCCTGCTGCGACTAGTTTTCATAATCGATGGTGTTGACTATACTTTGTGTAATTTGGTATTCATAGAGATATTTTTTTATATACGCAAAATAAACTTTTTGGATTTTTTTAAACCTCTGAACAAAGTAGTTTTTTTTCTCAGTTCATGAAGAGAGGTACCTGGTTGAGAATTTGCGTTTGGAGAGGGTAAAAAGGAGACTTAACTACTCCTGAAGGTGCATGATGATTATCTGAGGAAATGACATCGCTTGAGTTGATGACAGAAAAGACAAAGCTACCTAAAGTTTTTTTAAACATGCTGAACACACTGTGAGGTTAGACACAGTCCATATTTTCTAATATTTGAGGACGTTGTTAGAAAAATCTAAAATTAAACCCTGATGGCTTCACAGTTAATTTGTCTTTCAGCCTTTCAATCTCGTTAAAGAATTACTAGTGACATACTGTTCTCTCTGAGATCACACATGCATTCTTCTCCCGTAAGTTGGATTTTAAAAAGTGCCTGAGCTCAAGTTCAAGAAATGTTTTAATATTTTTAATGTCAGATCTGTATCTGAATATGTAAAGTTGATTTGTATTGTGGCATTTGCTTTTTCTCGTGTACATAAGGATTCTGTTCCTAACTCAATGACATCTTTTAAAGAACCATTCAGTCACCGACACGAGTTCCTCAAGTTTAATACAGATACAAATGGGTTTGACTAAAAAAAATGTTAATCCTTTAGTAAATCTGGTAATGCTGTTTTAAGAAAGTGAATTGGATAGAAGCTATATTTAAACATTGGCCTTTAACATGGTTAAGGTAATGGTGGTGCATGGTGAAGGTGAAAGTTTAACACTTTAACCATAATATCAGAGCAAGACTCAATATGATTAAAAAGGTTGGAGGGCTTGTTGCATGTGAAATGACTGAAGGTAGGAAGAACTGGGGAGAAAACCCTTCAGAAGCTGTTCTTCAAGCTCCCTTAACTCATATTTGAGAGAGGAAATAGAAACAAGCATACTGGCTCATTATGAGTCGTAACATGAATATGTGTCAGTAAGCTGACAAAGCTAGTGACCTAGAGCCAAGTTGTCAGAAAAGAGGGGCGGATTTAGGAAGGGTAAACACTCTAATAGTTTAGGTGCAGGGACATTGACAGAGGCAGGGAAGTCTTTCTCAGTCCCACATTGAAATTAGAGATGCCTCTGTGGCTGTGCATGTGTGTGTGTGTGTGTGTGTGTGTGTGTGTATGCATGTGTGTGTGTGTTTGGGCAAGTGTGTTGGGGACCTTAATCAATTTTGCTGTCACATTATTTATCCACTTGCTGATAATGGGGACAGAAAGCAAGCCATCATAACATAAACCACTTTAGGTTAGAACATATTAGTTAAGAGAAAGAGTTGTTAGGGTCAGGGTGAGTATGCTTCTCTAAGAACTGAGCATTAGTCTGTGAAATATCCTCTGAAGTCATGATGAGCAATGAATAGATCACTTTTGAACTCAAGTAAAAGAGCTTCATTAGGTGCAACTGATTCAGCATCATCACAGAGACACGCACAGGCAAAGACAGGTGATACATCACGGCTGAGAGAAGGAAAAAGGAGGGCTGGGGGGAAACAGACTGAAGAGAAGGGGTTGACAAATGAGAGAAAGGTAAAGCAGAGGAAGAGTGGGAAGGGAAAATGAGGGTAAAGGAGCACTCAGCGTGTGACTTTTGGGTGAAAGAATGGATGAATGGACAGTTCACTTAGCCCAGCTGACTTCTTTTGGAGGCTGACACTGATTAAATTGTTAAAGAGACAATTCTGTTACCGTTAAATGTATATAACGAGGAACAATAAAACAAACATTTACTGTGAAATTAACTATTTGGACTTTAAAAATGATCATCTATAAATCAAGTTAAAGTTTGACATATAAATATTTTTATCCCAGATTAATTTTTGCCATCAGGATAAAAATGTGCAGTCTAACCGCTGAAACACACAATACACATGCAACAATACATTTACTATAAATAGAATATTGTAACAATAGTAAAGTAAACATGTAAGTGGTTTTAAAATATCTGTCCAGTTCAACTGCTGAAGTGGACCCAAATGCAGGCAGGAGGTAGGCAGAATCATATTAAAGGTGAAGTTTGATGAAAAGAACATAAAACAATAACTGAACAACAGAGTGGAACAAAGGCAGCAGGGAACCCAAAAGAACGATATGAAAACATGAGCACAAACGGTACTGGGGGTAACAGAAAACATGATGCAAACAAATGAAACATTGTGCTAGGAGTGAAAAAAGGTAGCATAGAGACGGGGAGTGATTAGCTTAACAATGGACAGGTGAGTCTAACTGACTCGGGTTGCATCTGCAAGAGGCTTAAATGGAAATAAACACAGAAAACGTGTCAGCATTACAATGAAACACAAGGGAAATAACTTATTAACACGACACAGGAAACACTGGGAGTTACATAACACAAGAATGATTTAAAACTAAACCCAAAGCCCCATAAGTCACAGTAATATCAGCCATACCTTCTGATTTATGCTGAAGCCTCATTTGATTAATCTTAAGTCAATGTTCTAAAGGCAGAATGAAAAATAATTTACTTTGTGTTTCTAAATGTCTAAATTGGAAAAAAATACTTACAAATGCTATATTTCTTTTTTTTTCTAACAATGTTATATTTGATTGTTATCATTTTATTTGTGGTTCGGGTTACAACATGTCCTATAAAAGCAAAAAGCTTCAAATTGAACCCCTAATAATTAAATTAAATGTATAGTGTCCACTCTCCGCTATCTTTGGATTATGCATCTTAGCCAGACATATTTACTGCAGGGAACACAATAAAGAAAGAAATAGCTGATGTGAAGTTTTCAATTTCTGATCAGTATGAGGTTCATATTGAGATTTATTTCATTCAGTTTACTTTAAGACAGATACTAGTCTTAAACTGTCAAAATCTCCTTAGAAGACATTTTAAATCAGTTTCCATCACACAAATTTTATTCTGATGCTAATTATCAATGACTA